>DWAN01003832.1:0-12910 GCA_018230445.1 Heliconius hewitsoni
TACAGATACACAATTTCTTAAATATAAGAACAAGGATACAAACGGAGAGCTCTAAAACTAATGCCTAACCCGCAACAAAGCAGAGGCTAAAAATAAATATTTTTATTTCTCAAAATGGTTAAAACGAAGCACGTGTGCCTAACATTGCCAAGTATAAACGTGGTATGGCGTCGAGCTGGCTGTGGGGTGGGTCCTGGCTTCAAGGCCACACGATCGATATCCTCGCGTAGGCTGCAGCCTGTTCGACTTCCGGGAGATAAATGATATACTTCCTGCTGTAATGGCTTGTTTTGTTTGTTATTTGTTACGTAATATGATGATGTTTTAACACAAATTGTCGTCCATTGTTTTATAATGGATTTGGACTGTTCATGTTTGCTCTGTTTGAAATTCTTACTTTAAAAAATATTTAGAATTATTGTTTGAAAATATGTCATTCTTCGGTATTAATAACAATAATTATTTTATCACATGACCTTCACGCTGTATCCCGCACACAGCAGTATAGGCAGAGGGAAACTAATTTTAAAACATTCCGTTCCACACTTTTTTAAAAATTATTTTATCTGTTGAAAATACACCACCATATTTATGAAAGATTAATAAAGACATTTTTTTCTTATCGTTACAGTTCCATTCCAACTTAATTTGTTCTAAATCCATCTAAACTCTAAAGTGTAGCTATTAAACAGTAATAGACAAACTGAAATAGTTACTTTTACTTTTGTAACACTACGTATTTTGCACATAAGGAGTTGCTCGAGTCAAACAAAGTAAGAACTAATCTACATAAATTAGAATTATAATTAACTGTTGGTAAAAGTATTTGCTAAGCTAATAGTACGTAAATAGACACACTCATAAACATATATTAATATTTAACTGATATTTAAATTGGCACGTTTTTTTAGCTTCGTGCTATGTCATGCTTTTTTCCTTTTTTATCCTTTTTTTATCCTTTTATCAGAGTGAAGAAATTAAAATCTTAAATAATTGATTCCTCCGAGTGGGAATCGAATCAGGATCCGTCGCGCTTACACTCTGTGCCACTGCGCAACGACTGCCTCAATTGATAAAGCAGTATATTTTTTCTATTTAATATAAATTTACTATTTTGAGTATACTATTTCTTAAGTTAGATACGTTAACATATGTTTAAAAATAACATTTTGCTAGTTTTAAAAAGAAACAGTGTATTTTGTAGAATTTACGACCCACCGTTACAGTAGTTAGTGTACCCGTATACGGGACATCTTTGCCAATTATCACTTCCTCGCCAACTTACTAACATATCGCCGCGCCTTATCTGGTGAGTTATTTCACCTTTATTTACCATGGAAATTATTTTCGTTTGTTACGTTTTATTTAATTTTTATTTAACCTTAGAAGAAGCTTTTAAAGACTAAATTTAAATTGTATCCTCGTATCAGTAGCTAATAAAAATATCCTAAAAACCAATACTTATAAATTAAAAATAAATAAATAGTTTTAATTTCAAAATATTCTATTTTAAAGTTATATATGAAAACACATATAATAATATTAAATTCAACAATCCGATTGAAGTCTATATTTTTTTGAGTCTATTTTTTATCCTGAGGACAGAACGGAGCGCCAAAAGCTACGGTCTCTGAATACCTTTTGATCTCAACCTCTTCATACATATCTTTTGCTCTGCTTCGTGCTCTTCAGTTTTTTACATGGCATTTCTCCACTATCACCGTTACTCTTTTCTCCAAGGCCAACCGAGGTCTATATCTGACTATCTCTAGATAACAATTTACCTTACTTACCTAGATCTTAGAAACTAAAGGTGTCCAATATATTTTTATAATAATGTGTAATAAAGTAAGCACATTATCGGCTCGTCTGTACCGCGTGGCGGCATGCCGGGTGCATGCAACATTCTTAGACCGGCCGCGGCACGCGACACTACACCTTTGCCAATTAATTTATCTATACGTGTTTTATGTGAATACTTGTTATGTTAAGTCGTGGTGCAGTGGCACAAACGTATGGCTGTAAACGCTACAGGTTGTGGGTTCGATGCCCACTCCAGGAAATGAAAAATTTTATATTTTCATTTCTTCGCACTGGTGTCGATTCAAAACTCAGCTAACTAATGCTTATGAAATATTTTATAAATTAACATATTAAAATCATTCCGTAAGTATATTATTCTATCAATACATTTTTCTTATCTTTGATACGTACACGTAATAGTTTTGTATGTGTTAGTCTATTCTTGTTTTTATCACTTATTGAACGACCTTTGCTTCGATAAGATTCGCCAACGACGGGAAATCACAAATTTGTTAGTACAGTACAATGCCTTCAAGATAATTAATTTAATTATACATTATGGATAAAAAACTTTTCGCGACTGATTTGAATGTGCCCGACTGACAATATTTATATTGCTATTGTGTTTAGTAAATTTCGCATTTGCATACTTACATACTTCATAGGCTCTTATCTGGGTTCAAATTTTCAAATCCAGGTTCTCTTATCCAGGTTCAAAAGTTCAAGAAAACTTACATTACTTATGCTATGCCCAAATTCAAAAATTAAAATAAATCTTAAATTTTATTGTCATAATAAATAAGTGTTACTAGTAGTTAATTTAAAATAATTGTTATACAGTATTGATCTGATAAAAAACTACCTTATCCGTGTAAGCTAGGATCATGCGAAAATCATCATCATCTTTGTTGGTGTATTGTAACATTCGTAATGATAAGATCTCATCATATATACGCATTACACGCCATGGAGGTAGGTAGAGCTAGAGTAGCTTCATAACTCGCTAAGCACAATGGTTTTTGGTTCATAGCTCTTCCAGAGAAATATTTCTATTTATGGTATTGGTGAATCACAGCCATTATTTGACGCGTCCTTATTAGGACGGAAAATGTCTAAATAAGTGTAAAAAATGGGGTGATATATCGATTGATTCTCTCTGCTATTATTCCAAGTTCCGGGATGCTATTACTTCAAAAGGTATAATGTCTTAAAGATAATTTGTGTTATGCACGAGTAGTAGATTTTAATAGAACCGAATGTGAGAACTATCGAAGCAGACAAGTGATTTCGTGATTTCAAATTATGTCTCATTACTTCATACTTTCTATACATACTCGTATATCCACCGCCAGCAACAAAGCGTCCAATTTAAGCAATAATGTAAAAGTAAATCATTAACGTATAGAGCAAGCGCTTTCTAAACGACAACCAAAAGGCGCGCAATACTCTTAAAAATGTCACTGTTATCATTCCGATCATAAGTCATTATAATTTGGCTGCGCGTGGCTCATCAATTTATATAAAAATCTCATTATTGTGTTGTTGTGTACCGCGTTATTATATAACGATCTCGGATCCGGTTCAGTGGATTGACCGAAATATGTGAATTAGAAATAATAAATAAATTTAATAATTCAAAGGGTTTTTTTTTTCAATTATAATTATCAAATGTATTTTTTTACATTATAATATTAGTAAGAGAGAGTGACGTGTCACTTAATGAGTTGTTGTTTTGACTGCCGTGACGAAAAAGTAATAATAATAATAATTAACTCTTTAATTAATTGTACACCCAAGAATAGATATAAAAATACAATAAAAATATAAATTTACAAATGTACAAAAGTAGTAGGTAAAGAAAGAATAGAAAAACCTTTTTGTTATTCTGTGGATTCACTGTGCTGGTCCCACCACGTTGCAGGGTGAGGAGTTCAGAGCAGTTCCTGGAACTTGTGATTCGAGTGTAGTTTGAGAGTCTCCTTAAAAATATACTTTAACCCTCGTTTCTACTTTCCGAGCTCCTTCTCTCAATATAACCAAATTATCATATAACATCTGTAAAGGCAACTAGGTGTAGCTGTACATTATTAGGTATTTCCACGTTGACTCGTGCAAACGAAGCGAAGACGTCAGAGAATTTTAATTATTAATTAATTAATTTATTAATAAGCTGATTTTAATTTTTGATTTTATATGAGATCATAACCACAAGACACGAATTTAAAATTTACCTTGTACCTTTGTACTTCCGTGTCGCTAGTGGTCGATGCGTGACTTTTGCTCCGTGATTAACATAATATATAAAAAAATCGGGATTTTATACAAGGGAATTCAAAAAGCTACAAAGTCAATTCTAGCTCTAAAACGTGTGTTATTAAATTAAATCTATTATTTAATAAAGTAAAATAAAAAAAGTCGATATTTAATCCCAAGAAAAAAAAGAAAATTATTACTCGCTAACGAAGGATCTCTAAATACCGAACCGATCTTAATGGTCAACTTTCTTGTTCGATCGCTCCAAGACCCAAGTCTATAATTTGGTCCGACAAATGATATTTTCCAATGTGAATTATCGATGTTATTGCGCTCAGTACAATAAATGAAATAATATCATTAATCAGTTCTACGTTATTAAATTAACATTTTGTAATAATGTTGTACACTTATCTTAACTAGCGGGGATGTGTCGTGCTGCCTCCGGGTTCTCGTAACGTTAAAAGGCAACCTGTTCTAATAGATGATTTGAGGAAATTGTCAGTTACGTAACTAAACGCATACGATTATGGCCGCGTTCGCTTGCCACGTACATTATGTTTATCTTTATCTTTAATATAAGTATTTCTTAAACGTGAACGTGTTCATCGAAAATGTGGGAATGCCAAAGTAATGTCATATTATGTAAAACATCAACTTAAAGTTTGATAACTGAATAGTGATCTGTTGTATAGGTTGATATAATATTATGTTACATGCAGTTAACTTTATTAGTGTAACGACAAATATAGTCATCGTGGCGCATTGGAACAGGGTCTAGCTGTAAATGATTGGTTGTGGGCTGTGGGTACGACAGACAACCCGTTCGAACTTTACCAAGCTGTTAACGAATCCCGTTTAAAACGATTGTTTTGATTTTTACGGTATGGTAAGGCTAAATTTAGCGTTATCTAGACTTCGAGCGGCAAATGGAGAACAGTGCATCTTGAAGACATTCTCTTTGTCCGATATGAGGGAAAGTTGTAAAGTTGACATAAGATAATTGATTAACAATTTAATATGAATTTGAACTTTAAAACTATTAGAACACGTTTTGTGTTTAGTGAGTACCTAATCTCTAATTCATATTCATGCATGTAAATTTTTACGATGTTTAAAATATGTACTGTCACGTATTTTTTAAATTTGCAAGTTTATTAAATTATTATTCTTTTATTAATAAATATGGACGGACAACTTTCGCACCTATGATTTCGAAAACGATAATCTGCAAAGTTAACAGTATTCAAGAGCGTTTAGAAACAGTCTAGAGTTTTGTAACATATTTATTTGTATACCATTATCTCGTAGAGATTTGGATTGATTTTGTCTTATAGCCTACGTCATGGATATTGGAGATAAGACGACGGCAGCTTCTAAATCATGTGAATTTTATCAAAGAAATACATTTTTTATTTAGGGTGGTAGGTTATGGAGATTTTAAGGTTGCGCCTACAAGGATACGAAGAGAGTACCTAGTGTTGAGACATTCTTCTCTTCCCCTTTTTTGAATTCGAGTTATTGTGTGTTGAGCGACGAAACTTAACGCTACACTTCCTCTTATAAGATCGACGAAATGAAATTAATTCTACCGCGTTGACAGTTAACAGACGTTGACAGATCGACGCGCGATGGATACACTCGTTTATTTTCCTTTATTTTTTATTATCTAGACATTATGATCGCTAGACACCTAACATCTTTATTTGAAAACTAAGGAAATAGTCTTTAAATATATCGTAAGTAAGGCAACATTCTTTAAAAGTAATACGACTGAATATTAGCTAAAAATAAAGAATTGTATATAAATTAGAAACTTATATACAAAAAAGAATTTTTAATAGGATAATATCCTATTAAAAACTCTTTTTTAATTTGATTACTGGCATCACAAGCGAATCGTGTAGATAATTAAATGCAAGGACAAAGTTCGCACACATCACGTCACTTAATATATGACATATAATTGTGCAATAAACTTTTATTAAAAATCATATTTACATTTAAAAAGATCTGTATTAGTAACGCATTTTATTTGTACTTGGACACCCACATATTATATATTAAATAATAATTTTCTATCATTATTTATTATTCAGTATAACTTAATGATATAATATATACACAATTTCATTCTAGAATTCATATAATGCTCACTATATAAATATAACTCCCACGTGATCATTTATCGAACAAGGCAGAACTTGTTTTAGACCATTTTAGACCATTTTTGTTATTTAAATTCTAATTGCGTACTAAAGTTGTTTAGTAGATATATATGTTTTTTAATAGACCGCTAAAATGAAACATAATCAATTCAGTATTCACCAGTTTTATTTGGCATTTAATATGAAATTAGTACGAAGTTTCTAGACGAGTATTAAAGTTGCAAATATGATATGTAATAGGTAATAACAGAAATGACTCCTATCATTGGATATTACAGCGCTTGCCTGTTTTTATTTGATACATAAAAACACATGGGAATGAATAATTTGTAACATTATATTGTAAAGAGTTAGAGATAACGATACGTCGCAAATGCAATAATATTTTAGAGGTACTTTACTTTATTTTACCACCCAGAAAAAGAAGCGTCTTGTGGTAAACCATTACTGAAACACACTTTCAAGAAATGCTTATAAATTAAATAATCATTATTTTTTTTATTATTTATACGTTATGTACAGAAAGAAAAAATATAACACATCTTTTTATTGCTTTCCACCACAAATACAATTTGCATTTTAGTTTATTTAATGCTATATTTTACTTAGGCCAGTCGTGGCGCAGCGGCACGAAGTGAGACTGTAGAATCGACTGGTTGTGGGTTCGATCCCCACTCGAGGAGATGAAATATTTTTGCCAGAACATCGTGTTTCGAAGATATTAAGTATCAATATTATTAAGAAAATAGTATTCGATAGGAAAATGTATCGAAGGACATCTCTAAAAAAATAATTTTTAATTGACACCTGATTCTTGAGACCAGCTGTTTTGACATTACTCGCTCCCGCGCAGTCCCACTGGCGTCGATGCTCGTGATTCAGAGCATTACAATAGCTTCCTTTCTAACCGGGGCGTAGGCCCGCGGCCTTGCAGGGCTGCGAGGTAGGCGGACACTTTGATATGTGATATGCGCAAGCGTCTATGTTTGTTCATGCATGATACTTACACATTGAAAAGGTTTTGTTTTTATTAAGAAATATCCAAGTTGAAATTGTTAATGTTCATTGTTGGTTTAGTTAAGGCTGTATCACCTTAAACTGAATATATAAGTGGTCAATCAAAGTAAATATTGCAAAATAGTATGTAATTGTGAGTTATTGAATGGAAAATAGGAGACCTAGGCTGACCATTAACGTTCGTTCTCTTAGTTTATCTAGCTAAAGAATTCATGTATGAAACTAAACAAGAAAAAGTAGCAAGCAATATAAAGTGTAATATCTTAAATAGATCTGACCAAGCTGCGGTTTGCACGTCACGAGGAGCTCGTAGCCATCGCAGCACGAAGCGCTAACCAGCCGCGACCGCAAAAACGTGGTCTCGGGTGCGAAGAAATGGTGTAGGTTAATGTTTTTCATAATTGACAATAAAATACGACCAATAGATAAACTGAAATCGGTTGAGTTAGTAAATAAATTTTTACATAGTATAATAATATACTTTTGGCACTTAATCTTTGTCTTAATGCAATCTTCGCTGTGCGTTCTTCAAGCAAAGATAAATGAATAAATAGAAAATTAATGAAATAAATAGTTAATACAGATAAATCTATTTTTTTGAGATAGACCACATCCAAGTGGACACATGAATTGCCCATAGATCCGTATGATATGTGGTCCACACATTGAAACTGAGTCGTTTTAAAAACGTATACTTTAACTACTCCTTCGACACGTTTACTAGACACGAAACGTGATACTGTTGATCTAGCTAACTCATATGAAAAATTGCGATGCGAGTAATATATTACATTATATCGTAAAGAATTAGTAAATACTTATTTAATAACTGTTTATGACTCGAACCAGCGCCTCAAAGAGGCGCGTTTGAGTCCCGTCCCGCTACGTTCAAACTTTTTACGTTTTCTAAATAAGTATTTTTCATTCCTAAGTATGGAAAATGTTAAAAATGCTAAAAATAGTTAGTAAATATTTCATTCAATAGAAAGGCTTTTTCATTATTCTCCATGTTTAGGTTTTATTTGTTTAATTTTTAAGAGTAATGCTACCAAATAATATCTCGTGAAACAACGTTGAGTTTCGCTAAATATCACACACGGGCTTTGAGGCAGCCCGTAAGTCGAAAATAGTGTGGATTAATAAAATTTTTGTTTGCATTTCATATGAAATATATTAAATATTTTTAAATATATGTAGGTACTTCCATTAAAGGATAACTATAAAGAATAAAACAAACATGTAGTTGCCAGATTTTATGACTCCAATTTGACGTTAAGGCTTTGTAAAATTGGCTCAGGACTCGAATGCGGAAGGTCAGCCAACAAGGATACATTGGAAGTGCGCCAAGCGTTACGACTGCAATTCCTAATGACCTGGCGTGACTGAAGAAATCAATAAACCGGCTCACACGTAAAGAACCTATACATAATATGTTAGTAGTAGAAAATGTTAACAAAACCATAAAAAATATATCAGTGAAAGTTGTTAGATGTATTTGCAATTTCTCTCTTTAAACTAAGTTTATCTTCGGTAGAATGAGTCAGCCGCTCAGTGGCCATTCATTATAATGTCAATGTCAAGTAAACACACCGAACGGTCGTTAACGGCTGTATCGGAGTGCGCGGGAAGTATGTTACGTAACAGGGGTTGTCACTGTGTTGATGCTGTAATTAACCTTGAGTTTACTTTAAAAATGTTTTTAGCGTAGCCTTTTAAATAAACGTGTGTGTCATATCATGCGATAAATCGTATATTGTAATGGAAAAATGGCGCGTTGAAATACACTGTTTTGTTTTAAATCGATATTCTCGATCCTTGATGTGAAATGTGTAATGTTACAATTAACTTCTTATGGGAATTATAAAAGAGACTAAACGACAAATAGGCACCCTTCTCAGGTGCAATGAACCGCGGTACTTAAACTGGTATTCAATTTTTTGTCCAAATTTAGACCAATACCAAGTAAATGAAAGATTCATTTGCCATTTACCAATTATCGTGATTGGTCTTCCGTAAAATTTGAAGTTCAAATTTGGTATCAGCGTCGCTCAGGTCTGTGCTGACCGTTACGTCACTGTTACAAGCGCCTGTAATCCACTGACCGTCGCGTCGGATGGTGCCCGACTTGACTTTTCTTGCGTAACGCAGAAGAAATAAGTTTAATTTTTAACAATAGGATTAAGCAAACACGCTTGAAAAATAAATTTATTAGCGTAGCCTTTATAAGCGTATATTAATTTTTTTCTGAATCAGCTATCAAAGCTATTTGAAAACCTAATTATATAGTCACATAAATTGAGACACCCAGAAATCTCGCTCGTCGGTTCCGTTACATATTATAAGATCTGTCAAAATAACTGTCTCTGAGGAACACTTGAAAGACACCGTACATTCTCAATAACCGCAATATCTTATTGATCCATGTGAGCCTCTTAACTAACTAGCTTGAAATTAATTTAGTTTTAAATCAAATTGAGTTACTTTCATACAGCGATCTTACTGGTGAACTAGGCAATGGAGCGTCGCGCGTCGTCTTGTCTCCGAGATAAGCCTTCTGTCGGCTTTACTATGCGTTCATGGAACTAAAACCGTTATGTTCGAGTGATTTCCTTGCGTACATTCGTTATTTAATAACTTGTAACGATTTTTCGCTATTGTAAGATTTTTAATTGACGCTTTTCACGGTCATGACACATAACTGCGTTTATTCAGCAAAATATTTGCACTCTTTTTAAGTGGGTGCAAATTTGAACATGTATACCTAAGTTATTTACTACTTTTCCTTAAATACATAATCGCGATGCGTCTAAGTTAACTTGCAACTTGAAATTATTAACTTGGAAATGTTCAACATAACGAACTTCTAGTTATTACTTCGCTCTTTTATAATGTTATTATAATTGTAGAGGACATGGGTGCGGCAAATTCCTATTAAAATTTTACAGCGATCAGGATTCTGACTTGCCTTAGTTACTAAATAATATAATATAATAGTATAATAAATAATTTTTGACCCACATTGAACTTTTTGAACCTTATGTCATTTACTATACTTTTTAGAATAACGTATAAAAATTTGAACCCCGATCGCTAAAATAAAAATTTGATTATCGCGCGTGTTTTTATACGTCGTATAAAATTTTATACGTCGTCTAAAAAGTATAATGAATGAAGGAAGGTTAAGAAATGTATTGTACGTTATTGTGGCGCATAGAACAGTGTCTGACTATATACCTACGTGTAGGTCGCAATTTTTTTAATTTCCACACTCTCGCAAGACAAAAGTAGGCGTTAAATTTTGACCACCTAGAATAAAATTTCTCAAAATGAACAGAAATCGGAGAATGGAATGTGTTACAACTGGATTTTCTCTGTCTTCTATATATGGGATAAAAAGTAACGAATTCATAATATACCTACTACTATTTTTGTATCATTAATCAAACAGCCTTTTAAGACTTTATTTTTATCGTATTCTAAAAAAATTTACAATTTTTTTGGGTAATAAAGCAAGTAATCGTAACGTCAGGGTCCGGCGGCGTTGTAATTACGAAACCCACCGGCGCGCCGTAACACCTCAATGTCAATGTCGCCAACCGTTTGTTTTGGTTTGGGCTAATGCTATTCTAATTTTTGTACAATTTTATTATTCCTTACTAATTGTGTGTAGAATGTATTATTATTATGTTTCATGTGAATTTCTAATGCTCTAGTATTATGTAGTTTCATGGGATTTTACTTATTTTGTTTGACTGTGAAACTTGGAGTGTCTTATTTAAAATGTTTGTGGATTTTATTTCTCTTGGCGTACTGTCTATTTTTAAATCAGTGTAGCGTTCGCAGCTTCACTTGAGTGGACCACTATTTCTTGTTCTCTCGAACTCTGCCTCTGTTGTAAACTCTGCCTCTTAGATAAAACCGTGTAGCAAACGACTGTTTCATTTTTCACTTCATTATTCATACTTAGATTTAGAGAATATAATATTCTCATATTAATTAAATAACAATAATTCAGCTATAAATCTTTAGGTAACCACCAAATTGGTTACATTTCAAAAGACATTTTAATACTTTTTTTGTTACGTAATATTTTTAATTATATCAATTGTATATTTTTATTGATTTCAATGTTTTTTTCTGTTCCTTTTTTTAGTCAGATTACGTATATACATAATTAAAAAAACTGGACTAAAAGCAATGAAATTTTTGCAAAAAAATAAAGGCTGTGGACCATGGGTAATGGTTGTGATTAATAATAACGGATAAAAATGACATATTTACTTTTATAAGCAATTATGTAAATTCTTTTTTTGTAGCTACACACTGTATCTCGCTCATAATAAGGTAGGCAGAGGAAAGTTGGCGGCCTAGTGTTAAGACATTACATTCGTATTAAGACTGGACACGTTGCGTGGTGAGTGGCTGTATTTAACGCTGTGCTTTGCCTTGTTAGCTCAGCGCTGAAAATAAAAATATTAAATATTTATTTTTCTCGAGTTAGATTAGAGATTGAACCCACAAGCTTTTTACAGTCGCACGCTTGTGTCCCTGCGCTTTGACCAAATATTGTAGCCAACTGTAAGAGCGTACCAAAATCAAAAATATCTATGTAGTTTCGAAGTTGGAAAGGAACCTTAATTTGTTTTATTTTTTTGTATTATAGCATAACTTTTAAAAAATGAAGTATCAAAATTCTATCGAATTTAATTTAACAAATATAAATTCTAACTATTATAAATAATTCATAATGGTGTAACAAAGGCACTCGCTCCCATGGGAACTTTCGCAAGGGCGTTCCGCGTCATGAGCTGGCACCCCGACCGCCATTATATCCGTACTAGAGCTAAGTAAAATTCAGTCGTAAACATTACTTCACTACATGCTCTGTAGGTACTCCCTGACCCTTGACTATCAAGACTAGGAATTATGATCTAGCGTCTCTTTCAATGCGGCGTTTAGTTCCGCCACTTAACACACAAAGCCTGGATTCCATCTATTTTAGATGGAAAATAGCAAATGGAAGTCTTTACATGAGAATTCCTCTGCCTATACCTTGCTCTATGCGGGAAAAAGCGTGAACCTGGTCGTTGTAATGTTCTAATTGTAATATATCGATATTTTCCGTGTATTTTCTTTTTTGTAGTCACAAAAATAAGAACTTAAGAGGTGTTGTGAACCCCTTATAAGTATTTCCTTTTTTTGTCGTTCATAGTTTTCAAAAACCGTTGACAAAATATTAATTAGTGGTTTTATTCTATTATTTTTTTGGAACACGAGTTTTAAAGGAACTCAGGCCTGTATTTGGAGATTGGTCTAGAGATGCCGTTTTAATATATAATCTATAAATGTAAACAGCACCTGATATATAATTAAGGGTTTATAAATAAGAGCTTTAGTATAGATAGCTAAATGCATAAAACAATAAAAAAACACTTTGATTTTGTTCATTTATTATGTACTTGTGAATCAATTAACGCGTATAATAACACGCGTGTTGCGTTGGCATAGCAACGTGTAAGCCACTTTTTAAACATAAAAGCGTCAATATTGACAAATGCATGGTGTAATGTTTTATTTATTGATTTAATATACTTTATGCTTTATTGCTTCACTCAGGAATATATATATATATATATATATATATATATATATATATATATATATATATA
>DWAN01003833.1:0-12908 GCA_018230445.1 Heliconius hewitsoni
ACAACCAGTCGGTTTTACAGTCACACTTTGTGCCCCTGCGCCACGACTGGCCACAAGGCTTTCCTAGAATCAACAAGCAATGTATCGAAAATTGAGTGGAAAGTGGACAATGGAATATCTTTCTTTACCCAAGGTACCTCCCATCTTTCCTGTTATACGGCACGTAGCTATGAATTACTAACTAACTAGGTAATATTTCTTATATGGTAACGTTTCCACTTTATATATACATATATATTTATTTTATTACATCATTAACTAAAATATTTTATAATAAACTTAATATGAACTAATAATAAAATCGAAATAAAAATTCTACCTAAAGGAAAATTTTTCAAATATTTTTTAAAAGTCAAAAGTTAACAACCCGGTCAGAATCGTCTGTTATGCCAGTAAAGCACAGCGCTACCAATTTTCAAGAATAGGTATTTGTAATATCACAAATAAAATAACGTTTTAAAATCAGCTTCACGTTTTATTGCGCGCACAGTACGGTAGGTGGATGTTAAACACTTCGTTGCCTACTTTCCGCCGAATTCTCAAGGCATTGCGTGTTGAGTGGCGGAACTCAACGCCGCGCTTTGGCCGCAACCAGTCGCATTTACCATCATTCTTTGTACCTTAATATCATTTTACTACCGATATATATATAATCGATATAAGAACGCTCCAAAGCGGCCACGCTGTATTCAATAAGCGAAGCACAATCTATTTTATGTTTACTGCCTGCCTTTTATTTACGGTACAAGCATATTTTATCATCAACTAATGTATAGTTTATTTTAATAGCAATGTAGATATGTATAGAAATATAAATTTTCATTACTTGATACGTGGATAAAATAAAATTTACTTTTTTTACCTTTTTTTATTTTAATTCTTACTTATACTACAGACTTATGGTTGTAATAGTGTATTAACACCATGGAGGCTTGATTTTCCGGCCCTGAAGTTATACGGATTCGGTATCTGGACTATAAATGTGGCACTTGTCTATTATTTATGTTACATGTAATTGTAAACCAATTTAGGAATAGTGTGAATATTAGTAAACTTGCAATAAACTCTAATCAATATTTTTTGAAGCCTAGTATCTAGTACTATTCATACAAATATTTGTTTATCCAAATGTGTAAGCGTTAAAATTAGTGTGGTTAATCGGGTGTGTGTAAATAAGGTGAATCATTTTTGTATTTAAAGATTTGTGTCAATTTAAAATTCACTATATTCTATTTATATTGTAATAGACCAAGCGGGGATTTCGAGATTTACTAATGCGCGGCAGATTATTATACTAGGATTCTTTGTACTCGGTAAAGTACTTCCACCAAATGTGAGCCCCATATATTTGGCCACCGATCTATGATAGAGGATCAGCTTAGCAAAAAAAATCATCTTCTATTCCCGTCTTACTCTTTCTCTATATATTACTGTTTCACTCATCGATGAACATGATAATTAAAACATACATCCATTTATTTAAATGCTATTTCTTGAGCTTATCAATTGATTACGATCAATGATTAAAAGGAAAATAAAAAGTATATTATCAGATTAGGCAAGTCCCTTAAGATAATCGCTAAATTATGAAATAGCACATCTAGCCCACCGTCTTATTATATAATAATAAGTAGCATATGGATGATATCATGAAGGGGAATGGAGGGTCTTAGGTTCCCGCTGTCTACCCTGCTTTATACGAAATACAGCGTGAAGCTCATATAATTCTTTTTTATTATATTTATATTTAAACATAAATAAAATATTTTTAAAGCTTTCGACCATCAGCTAACTAGAAGTTAGATAAAAATATACTCAAGCACAAGTTACTAACTCTAAATAGATTCACCATTAAATAAGCCTTTACAATATATTTTATGCTTAAGGCTAAATCTGCTTTTGCAATTTATAAACAAATCAAATTTTATTACCTTAGAGGCTTCGTAACGACGCCTATCTACTCTATATTCAAAGATG
The DNA here is from genome assembly GCA_018230445.1 of Heliconius hewitsoni. Lineage (NCBI taxonomy): Eukaryota > Metazoa > Arthropoda > Insecta > Lepidoptera > Nymphalidae > Heliconius > Heliconius hewitsoni. Next base: position 1,978 of record DWAN01003833.1, read on the forward strand.
CACTAGAGCTTATATTTTATAGGGCTTAAGAGCTTATAATATAAAAGTAATATGTTTAAAAAATAGATCAACGTGAAATATTTTTTTAAGAAAAGATTTTATTTTTTTACCTACATTTTTGTATTTGTAGGGTAAGCAGAAATAATCAAGTAGTGGTTCACTGTGCATGTTGAGTGAAAGAATTAAAAAATATTATTTGACCAATCGATGGAGGAAGCCATGTAAGATATATAAGGGTAACCTTCCTTTATTGTTGTTCAGAGTTATTGCGTGGATTTTAAAGAAAATTTTGAAAAAAATTGAATAATAACGCTTGTTTATTTAATAAATTGAATTTCGTTTTCGTTCTAAAATATATATTACAGCGCATTTGTATTGGTTTTTAATTGCAATATGCATAAAAAATAAACAACCTATGTTGATATAGATAATGTATATTAAATTAGAAATTAACATCGGTTTCGCTTTTGTGAGAAATATAAATATGTTTTTTAACATAATTTATTAGTTTTTGCACATTAGTGTTTTTCACCCATCCTTTTTCGCTACGTTTTCTTTCTTGCAGCGGTTTTCAAATATGGTAACAATTTTGTTTTGTGATTCGTTACAACTTTCAAATTAATAAATTGATTTGAATCATTTCATGTCTTCATAGGGATGGATCACTTTATGTATCATCATCATTCAAAACCATAACTTTGTATATAATTTGTTATGATTATATGATATAATTGACGGATAAGAATTTGTTCATATGTTCATAGGGATGAACCACTTTATGTATCATGATTATAATTCATTACCATTTTTTTGTGTTTTTTTATATTTATTTAAAATTTAATTTATTTTTATAATATACGGATAGATTCATACAAGTATAAGTAAACGGTAAACGGACGTAATGGTCACATAAGTGACGGGTAAGATTTAATTCAATTCTTCATAAAGAATCTGTATGGTAGTCAATGGAAATATTTTTTATATTGCCGTTTAGCTTGGTCTCAATCCCTTACTAGACTACACTCTAATTAATATAAATGTCTACGATAATCAAAGGAGCAATTTTACAATAAGTTGAGTTGAAAAGACAAAATAATATAATTAATTATAACGTTGAGGCCAGTCGTAGCGCAGGGGCACGGAGTGTGACTGTAAGATCGACTGGTTGTGGGTTCGATCCCCACTCGAGGAAGTGAAATATTTATTAAATTTATATTTTCATTTCTTCGCTCTGGTGTCGAGGCAAGGCGCGGCGTTGAGTTCCGCCACTCAGCAAGCAATGCCTCCAGAATTCGGCGGAAAGTGGGGAACGGAGTGTCCTACCCTGCTGTGTGCGGGATACAGCGTGAAGCTATTTTTTTTTGTTTTTAATCTAAACATCATCAATCTAACATCAGAAGAATATAAGTGGAATCAACTTATAAATGTATAGTATAGTAAATTAATGACTCAATAGCTACCGTATAATGTAAATAGTGAGACGAGAATAGGCCTTAATACCCGTTTGTCTAGTATCAGGTTCTTCAAAGACCTTACATTAATGTACCGAGTGTTTTCTCAGATAAGAGATTTGAAAGTAAATACGGTAATTTAATATGATGTGACTTATCGTATTTGTGAAGGTGCGGTGGTTATGAATTCAATATTTGATAATGAAAATAGTTAATAATTAAATAAAAAACAAATAAATAAAAATGATGTAAATGTTATAATATAAATATTATCTATTAGAGTAGTTTTTTAAAATTGTATTATAAAATAAGATACATACAGACGAATATTAAATGAACTATTGATATTAAAACAATTATTAAATAGCAAAAAAAAAAAATTTATTTTGTTGTTAACAGTCTATTGTAGCAAACAAAACAAAATTAAAATATTATACATAATTTGTTTCTAAAATTGTCTTGTACAGTTATTATTACTCTTCCAACAAATCACTGAGCCATGGCTATGTCAATAATTTTCTTTTTTTTCATACAAAAAATACTATTTTTACCATTTAAAATCGATTTACGACATTTTTTTATCAATTTCTCTTGCGCCCATTGCGATTTAGTAAATGAGACCTTTAAATCTGGAGCATTAAAAATTTTTTTTTTATAACGCAGAACGCTATGTATACAGTTGCAGGCAAACAAATACAAATCTTATTCCTTAGAGTTCAAAGATTAAATTTGTATGAGAATTTTACATTGTGTATAGAGCCTATCTCGTTATGTGCGATTAATTCGTTCAAAATCGATTTGCAATTCCGCGTAATACGCTTATCGAATATTATAATAACTTTTTTAACAGTGCTTTGTGGCTTTTTGCTTCTTAGGTTTATATGATTTTTTATGGTGAACGTTGAATTGATATTAAAAATTCTTCGGATTCCGTCAAGCTATAAGTTTAAATGGTAAGCTGTTATCAATTAGGATTTCGTTAAAATTTTAATATAATACAATACGAGTGCGTAAATAAGAACGAACAATTGTGATTTAAAAGTTACTGTAGTTTGTTTTCGAATGAAGCTGTTTTGAAAACATTCATAATAATAAATATTTTCTGAGTTCCTAAAATGGAACCTGTAATTGTGACTGTAAAGAAAACTCCTCTAATCTTCCAAGTGGAAGTTGAATCCACGAACCTCATTATAATATCTATAATATATATAATATCTATAATATATATGATATCTATAATTAATATATAATATCTATAATTTGTAAATTTCAGCCATTGTTGCGCATTGGCACAATATGTGACTTTAAATGCGATAGTTGCGGGTTTGATGCCCAGTAAGGAAAATAAATGATTATTTTTATCAATCCCTTGCTTAAGAAACTCAACACGGTAAAAGAGAAGTACCTTATACGGGATAAACGTGAAAGTAAAAAAAAATCTAATGAAAATATAATATTTCTAAGAACAACAAAGTAGAGAAAGTGTAAACTTTATTTCAGTACACAAGTGCAGCCGAGAGCGACAACTGGACAGATATGGATTTCAAAATGTATAGAAGTGAAAGTGAATTATTAAACGCTCTACGATTCATAACTTAAATAAGACATTCGTTATATTTGATTGAATTATGATAGGCTTGAAGGTGTTAACTGTAAGCGAATCGTATTGATGTCTAGCTGTTTATGTCGATATTTAATTTTTTTTACTAGAATACACGATTTGAAATGATTTTTTTTTACTTATTTTGAAAACGTATAAAAATTTGAACGTAATGGGACTCGAATCCACGCCTCCTGGAAACCAATCAGGCGCTCTGAACACTAAGCCATACGTTAATAGTAAACGTTTTCTAAATAAGTATTTTTCTTTCCTAAGTGTGGAATAACACTTTAAAAATGTTAAGAAGGTTTTTCTTAGACATATAATGTATGGATTTATTATAACATTTTTTTTCACATTTCTGATAAATATTATGAAAATCTAAATAACTACACTATGTAAAAATAAATAAATAAATCAGCTTCACGCTGTGTCGCGCACACAGCAGGGGGCAGAGGGAACCTAGTGTTAAGATATTCTGTTCCTCGTTTTCTGCCGAATTCTGGAGGCATTGCGTGTTGAATGACAGAACTCGCTTTGCCTCGACACCAGAGCGAAGAAATGAAAATAAAAATTTAAGTAAATATTTCATCTCCTCGAGTAGGGATCGGATCCACAACCAGTCGGCTTTACAGTCACACTTTATGCCACTGCGCCACGACTGGCCTACACTACACTATGTCTCTGGTTAAAATAATTAAGAACCTATTGGCATAAACAGCCGGGAATCAAATTTCAATTTATCGTTGTCGTTGTTGTCGTTGTTGTCGTTGTATAATTCATTGAGTTTATTACAACTGGTATTCAAGTGATATAATAAGAAAGAATAAGCTTTTGCCATCAATATATTTAATTTTTGCGTGTATTAACTAACAGCGTTCTTAAATTAAAATAATGTTTTTTTCATAGCACAATTAACTTAGTGTTTTTTACTTCCGTTCCGCCCAAATTTTTAGATATTGCGTCTAAAATGGTTGAACTCAACTTTGTATACAAGTAATGAAATGAAACTAATTTAAATATTATATTTATTGTGTTTTTTCTCCGGAGATTGAATCAAAATACACCGGGAAGCGGCACAGCGGGAAATTAGTGTTAAGACACTTTCTTCCTATTACGACACTTCCGTCCTCTACTTTCCGGAGAATTCTCCAGGCATTGCGTATTGAGTGGCGGAACTCAACGCCGCACTGCGCCTTATTACCGAAGCAAGGAAATGAAACTATTTAAAATTTAATGCCCCCCGAAGACCATCGTGTTCATCGATTCAAAATATACTATGTATAAGAATCTATTGTAAAGGCCAATTTCACTTTTACGGTAAGACATGAGCATAAGAATTATTTTCTAAGTTGCAACAACGGTCTAACGCTTCCAAATCATCTAAACAACGAATAACGACAGATTTAAGCTCAAGCTTATAATAGTTATTGAAGTTATGATTAATTAAATTGGAAGTGAAATTTAGAAATTCTCCTACAATGAATATTGCCGCAGTTAAACGATAGCCGCTATTGGAGATTCCGATTTACGACGGAAAGTTGCAATGGTATCTTCACGCGTTACAATGAAACTTTGAGGCTGGTGGCAAATTACTTTGTTTTATTTTGATTTATTGAACACACTAAAAGTGCCTAACATTATCTTAATTAGAAACATAAACATCTATAAAAATCAATCAGATCACATAGTTTTAAATAAAACTATTTTAACCGGATTAATCGTGTATTATTATATATATTGTATTTTTATACACTTGGAAACCCGACGTTTCGAACATTTTGCAGTAGTCCGTGGTCACGGGTAGACGGGAGTAGTCATTCTATATACGCGATTAATCCGGTTAAAATAGTTTTATTTAAAATGTGTAATAGTCTTGAAAATCAAAGAACTTATTGAGCACATAATATTTATAAAAATGTCTTAATTTAATAATCTTTTATTCAGTTATTTTATGATTACGACCATACCAATTTATTATATTATAACAAATCAAAAAATATAATCAGCATCATACTGTATCAGGCGAACAGCAAGGGTAGGCATAGGGAACCTAGTATTAAGACAGTCTCGTTTCCCACTTTCCGCAAAATTCTGGAGGTATTGCGGGTTGAGTGGCCGAAAAGCCAACGCTGCGCTTTGCCTCGATACCAGAGCGAAGAAATGAAAACATTAAATTTAAATAAATATTTCATCTTATATTATATTATAACATAATTATACAACTTGAATTATCTATATAGACTAGAATACATTTTATATATAGAAGTATTACCACTAGGTCACTAAGCTAAATATCAAGCTGCGGCTTGCAAAAATTGCGAAAACATCATAAAATTGCTTTGGGAATGACGATCCATAAAAATACGATCCCAACCATTTTCGAATCAGAGACGCTATAAATTTGTACGCATCTTCTATATATGGTACTTAAATTTCATTCAATGAATGGATTAGACGTGACAGCTATTTTATATATTTTTATATATATTTTTTGCTTGAATTACGGTATTTATATATAATAGTAGTGAATTATACATGAGTATTATATATAACATAGATATTAGGTTGTTTTAAGAGTTTAACTCTTGATTCTACTCGTTTTTTATACTTTTCATTTTATACATTTCAGTCATATTTCAAAAACATATATTGTTCAGAAAGAATAGCGAACTTTAAATTTTTACTTTCTTTAAATCAAATCAGCTTCACGCTGTATTCCGCATACAGCAGGGGAGAATTTACAAACTGTCGCGTTAACAGTCGCACATTTGGGCTCCTGCAACTGACCTCAATATTCTATAAACTCAATTATTTTGCATATATTTCTTATTCTTTTAAAAATCAATACATAAATAATATCAAAATTGCAAATATTGATACAATTTTGATTCGATAAACCGATAAACTTCCAATCCTGCCTAGTACCGATATACGTATTTCTCGGACGATCCGATATTGAAATTGAAATACATCATAATATCAATAGAGAGATGATTGGAAACCATAATTTGGATTCCATATTGTATTTCCATATTGTAAATATTATAAATTCAATAAATATTTTTTTTAGCTTTACGTTGTATCTCGCATATAGCAGGTTCCCGATTTTCCGCCCAAATTTCGAGACATGGCGTGTTGAGTGGTGGATTTTAACGCCGCGCATTGACTTGTCACCTTAGCGAAGAAAGAAAAAAAATCTTAATAATATTTATATGAGTCAAAATTTAAAACATCGTATAACAATGGTGATAAATTTTTATAGACACGAGTTTCCGTGCCTGATGATTATGGGATGAAGTCTCACTACGGAAAATATTTGTATTGAGTAAGATTTATATAAAAAAACTCGCAAGTTGACTGCCAGCCTTCAGTAGTTGGAGAGACACTTTAAGAAGAAGAAGAAGATACGAACTAATATTATTTTCAAAAAGAGAACAAAGGCCAGTCGTGGCGCAGCTGCACAAAGTGTCACTGTAAAGCCGACTGGTTGTGGGTTCGATCCCCACTCGAGGAGATGAAATATTTACTTAAATTTATATTTCAATTTCTTCACTTTGGTGTCGAAGCAAAGCGCGGTGTTGACCTCTGCCATATAACACGCCTCCAGAATTCGGTAGAAAGTGGGGAAGGAAGTGTCTTACACTAAGTTTCCTCTGCCTATCCTGCTGTTTGCGGGATACAGCGAGAAGCTGATTAGATTAGTTTTAAGAGAAAAAAAAAACATTATTTATTTTCCTATGTGGCAAAGAAATGTAGAAAAATGTGGCGACATTTAAATATAACTTTAACGTTATTTCAAGTAAAGCGACGAATGAACTAAGCTAAAGTAAATGAGATTCTTTTAAAACCTCGATTTCAACTTGGTCTGAATATCCGGTAAAAAACTCAAACGAGATCGCTCCAAGTTTTGAAATATTCAATCATAAAATAATGGACTGATATCTGCAGTTTGAAGAATACGAGAATTTTGCTAGCTTGAAATAGAAATGGCCACCACTGACAATTTCATTTCAGTTCAAGCTAAATTCTCTTCTGCTCAAGCTGAAATGTATATCTACGTATGGATATTATGTATATATATAAAAAAGCAGCTTAACGATTCAACATAGTACTAAGACAGTCCGTTTAGTATACTTTGCGCCTTATTTTCGGTACATTATATTTTTAACGGTGGAATTAACTCCGCGACTTTCAACCCGCAACAGACGTATTTACGTGATGTGCCGATGTGCTACTGGATCCAGTCGAGCTTATAAACCCTCGCTTTGCTTACTGTAATAAAAAAGAGCACTGTAGTACGACGATGTCTTTGAACTATTTTTACAGCATTTATGGCAGTTTTTTCTCATAAACAATATTTATTAGTTCAGACTTATATAAGATCACTGACATGGATGTCTGACTATGGATTTAACTCCTACTCAACTCGGAGAAATAAATAAACAAACTATTTTACAGTAAAAACATTTACCAATTCAGCATTTGTACCTGCGATCATTGAATAAAATATATAAGCATCCTATCCTAAGCTTGTCTGTATATAAAAATGATGACTGACAGACTGCGCAAAAACAAAAATACTGGATTTACATTGTTGAAATTTGGAAGGTAGGTGAGGGAGTTTAGGGAAGTATTAAAAGAGGATTTTTCGAAAGTCTTGTAGGAACGGTGAAAATCTGGCTTTTAGATTTTAATGCTTACGCAAACAAAGCTGCGGGCAACGACTAGTATAGCTTTTAAAATAATAAATAATATTTATGTTTGGTTAGGTTATCTATACAATTCTATGTTATTGTAGAACCGTTCTCCCATAGTAACACTTGCAGATATTTTGTTTACTCAGCGAGAATATATTATATTTAATCGTTCTATGATCACGAGTACTTTTGCATAATACAACGATGGTGCCAGCTCGATGGCTGCAGCTTTGCTAATGGTTGAATATGTGATCACATTTATTTTTGTCTTGTTTTTTTTTCTCTTGTGTCTCCTAATTTTCATATTGTTTTAATAAACAGAATAATAATTTGTCAACTCACACATTGCTGGATATTTTGCACTGCTGGCAATCAATGTACATTATCTGTATTAATACGTACTTTAGTTAATATTTAAAAAATCATTCAAAAGTGATTTCAATAATCAAGTAAATATTTGTTATGTACGCGAGCTTTGATTTAACCGTAAAAATCAATTAAAATAAACAAAAAAAAACGCCAAAATTTTTCATTTTGTTCTATTAATGTCTTGATGATTTCGCTGTTTCACTGAACGGAATCCGACAGGTTATATTATAATAAGTTATCCAGATGATCTAAATATTGTATGAAACCATTCACACAACTACAGGTTTTTATCTGATGGCACAGTAAATTAGGTGAGTTGAAGTTTTCAATGCACCATTTATAACTGGATACTACTTGACTTCAAAGGATATTTTAGTAGGTAGGTAAGTGCCAGATCAATATCTATACTTTCCCTCTTTGTTAGGCGTATTTAGGTATATATTTAAGTTTGTAAATTTTATTTATAGAGAAATGGGGCCGTCGTTTCGTGGAGTGTTACCGTCAGATTATAGGTTACGGGTTCAATTTCCACGATGTGTATCATATCGTAAGTTATAAATTTTGCAGTAAGAGTATAAAAACTGTTTTTGTAGTGGTATATTCATATTGACTTTCATACTAATATATGAATAACAGAATGTTTTTATTATATTAACGTTACAGGTAAACTTTCTAGCTCTGCACTTTTGTGATAAATATAAATTTACCCTTAAATAGAACTTGAAGTCATAGTCATCGACTTAGATACACGTCAACTTTTCAACAATAGCAATGACCACATGCATAATAATAATGACATATTCTCTACTTTTCAATTATCTTAGATAATTTTGAAATTATATTTCGTAACAGAGCTCAGCGAGGCGGTGCGACGAAACATCGTTTTCTAATGAAAGGAATCAGAGCGTAGTACTGCGTCAACGATTCAACCGTATGTATCTTTGACGCATTTATATGTATATATCTAAATATAATATGTATACCCTGAGCTACATATATTATGAGGCCATTCGTGGCGCAAGGGCACAAAGTGTGACGACAGGTTGTGGGTTCGATCAGTGGCAGAAGAATGTAAACGCGACGTTGTCAGTTCGATTCCCACACGGGAAATCAAATATTTTTTAACATTTCCTTCCTAACAGCGAGACAAAGAGAAGAGAATGCCTTGAGAATTCGGCGAAAAGTGTGCAACGGAGTGTTTTAACACTAGGTTCCCTCTGTTTACCCTGCTGTGTGCGGGATACATAGTGACGCTAAAAAATCATTCTCAAATAAAATAAAACAGAAACAAACGAAAGCTCCCCATATAAAATAATTAAACGGAAGTAATTTATCAAAACGGCGGTAGAAAGATAAAATATGAAAAGACTCGTTTTGAAACTCGCTGGTACTTGAATGCGGGTGCATGAAAAAAATGCTATGAAATCTACTATATTTTTGTTGTTTCGGTTTCTTTAAAAGTTCTATTTTGAAAGGATTTTTGACGTTTGAAACGTTGTAGATGCTTTTATGATTTTGTAGCTTTATGAAATAAATTCTCAGTTAAAATAGGATTAAAAAATTCATATATTTATATATAACCGTGATTGTTGTGTTCAAGTGGGCACTCGGGACAATAATTATATTTATTTTCGTTTCCCCATTTTCCATTCAATGTTTGGGATATTGTATGTTAAGCATATGTAGGATGTAGGTAGGAATGGAACCAACAACCGACGCACAGCAAAGCGTTCACTGTCGCATAAAATAACGCTGTCACACTGAGCCACAGCGGCCTTAAATTAGGACTTAAAAAAATCATCAAAATACTTTTACTTTAACGTTTTTTTAAATACCATTCCACACCTAGGGGAAATACTTACTTAAATTAAATCTTAAGATTCAAATTCATAGACTTATCTACAAATATAACAGAACAGCGGCGTTCAGTTCCATCACTCAACATGCAATTCCTCCAAAATTCGGCACAACGCGGCGAACGCTAGGAACATTAGATTCCCAGATTCTCTCTACCTTTCCAACAACATGCGGGATACAGCGTGAAACTAAAAAAAAACAAAAACCACTAAACCAACGGGCACAACACAAACAACGCTGTAAATTATCAAATCGTAAACTTGTTCACCTCGGTTCGTACGTCATAAACCAGCTTTATAGCTATCTGATGGACTTTTAATAAATTTACCGCGACAACTTTCTACGGCGCGTAATTGCCTTGTTAGTTCTATTAACCATATTTTACATTTAATTGCATCTAGTTTTTACTTTCTCCCAGCAGCATATGGTTCAGTATGTGTAAATGTGATGTGGGCTGTGAGTACTGGTACATGGTATTTGGAAATAGAATTGTTTAATGGGATAACTTTAGGTCTAAAGAGCGGTGGTTGCGAGTTCTATTTTCATTCGGAAAAATAGTAATATTAAAATTGTTTTCTTTTTTGTTCTGGACCATGTTTTGCAAGTTGGACGAAATTTGAGAACAGAGTGTGTAAATACTAGTTTTCATCTGCTTACATGCAATGTGTGACAGAAAGCTAACAATATTCATTTTATCTTCGAGTATTTCTCGTAATACGCATTGTAAGTAAAAAGTTATTTTTTTTAATTTTTTTTTATGGAAAAGTCGCGGTAAACGAGCGTTCGGGTCACCGGATGGTAAGTGATTACCGCCGCCCACGACCCCGGGCAACACCAGAGGAGCTACAGGTGCGTTACCGGCATTTAAGGTGTGTTGGGCGCCGGGGCCCGGCATTACATGATGCGAAACGCAGTGGCATAAAGCCACTACTTCACGCCGGTTTTAAATGCCGG
>DWAN01003834.1:0-12908 GCA_018230445.1 Heliconius hewitsoni
GCGTGTTGCCATTGCTGGCGACGTGACTCTACCACACGTACTGATCCTATTCTAGGCCGGGATCACACGGCGAAAATGTCTAAGTAGCATAGAAAGCGATCAAATCTTACCATTCATTTTCTCATCACCATCTGTATCCCTAAAGAACTCTGTATCATGCAATGTGCCAATTAATAAAGAGAAAAGTGCACAAAAGACTGCCAATGGCGCCAAAAGTCTATGCACTCCAATAACCGAGGTCTCTGTTCCCATGCCTCTTGAGAGTGCAGCGAGTAACAGAGTGGACGACCCTCCGAAAGAGGACTGATGACTCATACTGCTTAGCCACTGCCATAAACCACGTAGGAATATTGGCTTAAACGCTAATGTGTAGAGCAGTCTGAAAATATATGACAAACATAAATTTCTAATTATAAAGACTTGTTAATATATATATTTTTTTAGCTTAAGATGTAACCGCTATGTAGCAGGGTCGCCCAGTGTTAAGACACTCCGTTCTCCACTCCACACACCACAGCGAAGAAATGAAAATATCCAATATTTCATTTCCTCGAGTGGGCATCAAACCCACAACCCAGCGCGTTTACAGTCACACGCTTGTACCTCTGCGCTACGACTGGCCTCGGCTTAATAGATAATTATCTAAAGTCAGTCCATTAAAATGCAATGAATATCAATCAATAGTCAACAAATTAATGCCATTATGGCGCAGCAGCAGTGTCTGGTTGTATGCGTCATGGATATGGATTTTATTCCCACTTGGAGACATTCAATCTCCAGCAAGAAGACAAGGTGAGGCATTGAGTAAGGCACTTAATACGCAATGCAAAAATTGTGGAGAACTAAAAAAAAAGTAACAATTAATGAAAATTCTGCAATCTTACCTATACTTATGTAACGCCATCCTATGACTCAACAGCAGATTGTGACAAATCTTTGACATACTATCAAGAAATTCATCACATAAGTCACTTTCTGTGATCTGAGAACATGTTGTCATGACACTTCTGTCTGGCTCATTCAATATTTCTATACATCTCGTTAAAAGCATTTGTTCCCTCACTGAGGTAGGGTTGGGTTCACTATCACTGTCACTATCATCATCATTGTCGGCTGCGGTTTCTTTACTGTACAGTGAATCTTCATAATCATATGAAATTTGTTTATTACAAACATTTATAGTCAAATTTCCTATTATTTTCAGATATTCCATTATAATTGGATTGTGTGGCAACCTTGTGTTGTCTAATTTTTGGATTTCATTGGCTGAAATTGTATTGAAATTTTGTAAGCAGAATGTAATTAAATACTAAATATAATTTTCCATATAATTCATTTTAAAAAATAATTCATTTTAAAAAATATACATAAATATTAAGAAATAATCATAAATAAACTCACTGAATCCTTGAGGTTCCAAAGTAAGTATGGAATGCAAAAGCCATGAATCATTGGAGACTTTACCGGAACTAAACTTATCTTCAGTTAGACACCGTAAAAGAGGCAAGAATGGGAATTTTCTACTCAAGTCCTGGGCTATAGCTGGTAGTATATACATTTCCACAGGCTCAGGGTATGGATTACAGAGAAATGAGGAGGTAAACTCTGTCATGACTGTGTCACTGTGTGCAAAATTGATAAATTATAGACAATATATTTGATAAATTATAGACTATATATACTAATAAAGGCAGACTATAAATGTGACGGGTTTGGGTTCGGATCCCATATATGAAAATTATTATATTTAAATTATTACAATTCCTGGCTCTCAGAGCTAAAATACAGTGTTCAGTCCCACCACTTGCCTCATAAAATCACGAAAATTGGCTGGGAAATTGCACAGAAACCGTGAAACAAATTTATAACAATATTTATATAAATAATTTCTTCTCATAAAAAAAAATCCGATCACTCGTATCTATCTCTACTTCTAAAGCAATAAATAAGCTTATACTAAAATATGTGTGAATTGTATTTCTTACAATAAAGTACTTACTTATATTCAAGAGAGTTAATATGTGTTGTGAGGTGAAGAGGTCTCTGTATGAGGTCTAATAATGCCCCACATAGAGGCGTTGGTGGGTTTGGTGAAGGACCATATAGTGGTGGTGTTTTTTTACATAACAGCTGACATAAATCTTGAAAATAGCCTAAAAAAATGCAAAGTTAATATTATTATTTGCACCCTCGCAAACTTTGCCTTTTGAATAATATTGACAGTAAAGTTTATCTCTTCTTTTTTGAAGATATTTAATCAATTAATAGAGCCCTTGGAACATAAAATAACAATAGTTGAATTTAAACAAATGCTTTAGTAAAATATACTGGTGTTTTTAGTCATCCATGACTCTGTTGTGGTGCATAGACACAGCATCTAAATGTAATTGCACTTAATTCCCACTTAAGGAAACAAAATTATTTTCATTTCTCTGGCTTGGCAACAAGACAAGGTGCAACATTGAGTTCCACCACTCAATATGAAATGTAAAAATATTGGACAGAAGTCAGGGAAACTAGCTCATATAGTTTAGCATATTATTTAAATTGGTTCAGAAATAAAGAAGTTATATCAATATAAGTATTTTGTTTGACGAAATTGCTACAAAATAATTGGCTGAAACTTTAGCTTCCCAAGTATGGATATTCCCTTTAAAATAATAATGTTGTAAGAATTCAGATTAGTAAACAAATAATTATGTACTTTAAGTGGGCAAAGCTGCAAGTAGGTTACTAGTACGAAATATTTTTAAATATATATTTTCGTAGAGAATGTTGTGGAGAAGTGGGACAGCATTTTACAGTAACTTCAGTGGTTGTAAGTGTGATCCCCACTTGGAGGAATGATTATATTTTAATTATTTTCATTTCCCTGCTGGTAGAAAAATGTGGCTTTAGCACATGTCATGCATTTTTTTTAATTGTGTGGATATAGGTATTGGAGCATCTTAATACTAAGTGTGTGTCTATGCTGAGTCTACTCTGAATGGCAGAAAAAGGATGAAATTGTAAATACATATGTATTTATACACAGTGGAGTTTTCTCAAAACTGTAATTACCTCTTTTTATTAAATATAAAAATGTTGATCCTATTTTACAGACAGCTTCATCACAATTCATTAAATCATCAGCTAAGTTCACAGAAGTAAAAACTTCAAACATTCTTAATGGAACAGCTAACGGTATCTAAAATAATAATTTGTTTAATTTATTTTTTAATAATACTTCTCATTTTAACTAGAAATACATATAAATTTATACCTCACTGTCATTTTTTAACAAGCGCAGATGTAAAACTAATAAACGTCTAATTTGCACAACAGAACCACATCCTTGTAATATTCTTTTCCACTGCTTCAATAGAAGCTGAGATACTGATACCTATAAAATATTAATCTTGATTCATTAAAGTGTAAAAAAATATTATTTTTCTTTTCGAGAAACATTTTATAAATTCTTACCAATCTCGTGCCATCTTTCATATCATCATAAAAAAACAAAATTTTCGCTAAAAGAACTGTTATCAAATCTTGATCATCATTGTTTACTTTTACAAATATACCATCAAATTCTTCTCTTTCACGTTGTTTACACCGTTTCCTAATAAGATAACTGCGAACATACGCTTGTATTTTTATTGTACTATGTAATCGCTTTCTGTGTTCCTAAAAATGGTACCAAAATATATTTATTGTATTGAATTTTAAGTAATTCACAATATAAAGTTTAAATTAGTAATTTTTCACGTATTACACATATAAAAACAAAAAATATACAAACACGAAAAATAACTATTAGCACTAACCTCTCGTTTTTGCCTTTGCTGTTGCAACTGCTGAATGAGTGTATCTCTATCTGTTTTATGTTGAGCACTAGCACCTGCTAGATTTTGCTGTGGTTTACGCCTAAAATCTCCTTCGAACGAATACATTATCGTTATTTCGTAAACAAAAATCAGCTGAATATTTTTATTGACATCAAAACTATACGTCACTATAGTTTCACTAATTTATTAATTGTAAAACACTATAACTCTGCTACATAATATTAAATGTATAATTCAACATTAATTTTGAGAGAACATTTGACTTTAAAAAATGAAAACACGTAAAGAGTGCAAATGTAAATGATAAGTACTTTTCATTTTCACAAATTAAGATAGATAAAAAAATGCAATTTATTATATCCACTACCACAGAACACATATACCCAATGGATCCACTACAGCTTATAGATATAAAATATAGTAATTAATATAGATTATATATAACTTCCAAAGTATATTTTTTTATTTTAATTTACTATAATTTAAACTATTTTGTTTCTTATTTTGCTTATTTTAAATGCCTATAAACTGTATCAAAATTTAATGTGAGAAGACTTTTTCTTTATAAATCGCTGATTTACGCTTATGGCGACATTTTGTTATGACTCAATGGTCACGTGATCATTTTAGCTTGGCTTTACAAGTCGAGAAACCGAGTTATATGCCTGCCGCCGATACTCGATAGTTGGATTCTGTGAGGAGTAATCCGTGTATTTATTTTTGTTTGTGACTGAAATACTGCGTTAAAATGTCATCCAAATCTAAAAAGACTGTAACATCGTCAACCAATATAAGTGTTGTGTCATCAGTGCAAAGCCCTCAGCAATCTAGCACTCCGGTTGGTAGCCGCCCTTCAAGTTCTGCCGGTCGACCTAACAGCCCATTAAGTCCAACAAGACATACACGTCTTCAAGAAAAAGATGCTTTACAAAATCTTAATGACCGTCTCGCAGCGTATATTGATAAAGTTCGTCAGCTTGAGAGTGAAAACTCTGGACTTCGTCGTGAAATTCAAACAACACAGGAGGTGGTCACACGTGAAGTCTCTAACATTAAGGGAATGTATGAAAATGAATTACAAGATGCAAGAAAGTTACTAGATGATACATCAAGGGAAAAAGCAAAACTTGAAATTGACTTAAAGAGGTTGTACGAAGAAAATGACGATCTTAAGAAACGGTAAGTGTTTTCTATTTTAATTCAATTAAAATCCATAATTATTATTAGCATAACATATACTCAATGCTATTTTATTTCTCAGAATTTCTTAAATTTTGAGTAATCCTTTCCGGTTAACCTTAGCATAGTTTACGTCATCGACGGCGTTTAGGTTTAAGCTTGGAATGACGGGCGCGCGCGACCTCGCCTTTACGACATAGTGACATCATACCTCAATATAACAATCCAATCACATACTATGTAAACATTTAAATTTAGCAAATATATATAATAATAATTATTATATTACTTAGAAGATTTGTTAGTAAACAAATAGACACGATTAAATTACAGATATTTAATTATAGACAGTAACATTTTAAATATGACTGAAGAAATCACAACAAAATGAAAATTGTGAAATCAACACTGCCACCGAAAAATGAACTAAATTACAATCTATTTATGTCAAGGCCTATTGGAGCTAGTGTTTATATATAAAAGTTATTTATTTTTGTATGTATATTCTAATTATGCATTATTTTTTAATTATTGTAGAAATACTAAGACATTTCGGTGAAATTTCGGTTTTTTAATATTTTATAAACTGTGAGTATGTCTTATATTAAAAAAGAAAGTCCTAAAAATTTATATTTCCATAATTATTAGCAAATAATAACAAGATAATCTTTATTTAATTTTCTAAGACTATGGTTAACTTATTTCCGAAGACAAGAAGAAAGAGTAAAGTAATAAAATCAAGTATAAATAGATGCTGATATGCCCTGATGGCAAAATGGTGTGACTGTAACTGTGATGATTGTGAGTTTGATAACACACACAACAAGGAAATGAAATATTTTAATTTCAGTCATTCTGGTAATGAGGCAATGCCTTAGAATTCAGCAGAGAGTGAGAAATGGAAATCCTAATGGCAACAGAGTGTCTTACCACTAAGTTACCAGGTTTCCTCTGCCTGCCCTTTTATGTGCAGGAAAGCTATTGCAAAATACTTTTACTATGTCATTGAGTGGTATTGTGACAAAAATTGAATGTAAACATATTAGTTGTAGGTGCGATCTTACTCATTATTCACTAATAAATTATTTACATTTTCCCACACTGGCCTACTAGCTGATGAAGATGGCATTTATTTAGTTTCATTCCTCACTTACTTAATGTCTTCAATCCAAATTTAAAAAGGGAGAATCATTTTACTGAACATCTGGTTGTTACTACATACCTAAAAATCAGCTTAACACATTTCCTACATACTACATGTAGGAAAATGTGCAAAGCTGTTTTTTCATTTGTTTAATACTTTTATATGATAGTGTAACACCTTAAACAAACAGCTAAACTAGATGCTAAATAATTGTTAAAAACAGTAAATACATGTGAACAACAGCTATGTATTAATGTTCCGAATGTCAAAACAAATATTTTTATTCATTTGCAAAATTTTTCTTTTTTTTTTGGTTTATGCAAACTAGAACACTTGCCTCTTTTTGAATTGCGTAAGATAATTTTATTAAGCAAAAATGAAATTAGAGATAATATTAGGTCACAACTCAACATTCTGCTGAGCAATGTACAATTCATTTGTTTTAAAACAGCAATTTACTGATGGATAAAATTATAACAAAAATAAAAGATATGAAGACATCTGCTCTAGCATTAATTATCTCTTGTGAGTTGACTCTTTAAATGTTGAATGTTGTTGAATGTAAAATGTTTTTCTTACTAAAGTTGTTGACATTTTGTTTTGAGGCAATCAACTAGAAAATAATAGTGTTATTACTACTATTTTACTTTTTAATGACCATATTATAATATTAAATGGTCATTAAAGAATGTAGACAAAAAAAAACTTGTGATATATCATTGTGTTTATCTAACATCTTATCGACTTTGGGTGGCAGTACTGAACTTTTGGTCCTGCCCAACAAAATAAAATGGGTTCAGTCTGCTACTTCTTTAAAACAATCTGAAAAATATCTGTAGCTTTTTCTTTATTATTTTGAGACTAAGGTAGTTTTAATCTTTTATCATTTAAAAATACATGTTATAAGTGCACAATTATGTATTATAACATTTATGTTGAGTTCTCCGCCACTGAACGCCGCGCTTTACCTCGACACTAGAGCGAAGACACGAAAATATATATATAAATAAATATTTCATTTCCTCGAGTAGGGATCGAACCCACAATCACTGGCATTTATAGTCACACACTTGTGCCCCCGCGCCACGACTAGCCTCAAATAAACTTTACTAAGTCATATGTTATATATGTATGTAGTTATTAAGTTAATATAAACTTTAAATTCTTATAAGGACAAGTTGACGGCATGTGGTCATTTGATTGCCTTGCCAATGGCTACGTCATCCACATACATCGCGACGGCCGCCATACGCCTACAGAATTAAATTTTCGGATCATATATTATTAAATTTAATAAAATATTATTTTAAAATGCTGAATTTAAACAAACTTCAATGTATAACTTTGGAATTGTTGATAAATAGATAAAAATTATACTATTTGTACATTTTCTCAGATTGAAAACTTAAGTTTGGTTCTATTCCAAATAGTTACTAATTGTTGCAGCCGCGCTTATATACCAAATTGAAAATGAGGCGATTTTTTTTTAACTCATTGCTATTAATTCAGCGCGCGCGGTAGGAGTTCAAACTTAAAATAGCTAGCTTTTCATTATGCGAGAATGTCTTAACTTCACGGGTGACGTAATCAAGTAAATATAACCGTGACTCCAAAATTCAAATGCATATTCACGAAAAACTAACACACACGTTTTCAACGTGGCTTTGTGATTATTTAATATTTAAAATTTCTGCAAAATTTCACAATATTATACTAAAAAAGTTACGGGTCAAAGTTAGTGTTTTTTTCATAGTTTAGTGTAGCTTAAGTAAAAATTATGGCTTCACTCTGACTATACGATATTATTTGAATATTTTAAAGATATCCATTGCACTAATGGCTGGCATAACTAACAAAACGCTGTACTAATAAGCGTAGGTTTGCTTAATTGCTGATTTAAAAAAAACTAAAGCTAAAGATATACATACAAATATTACAAAGATTTGCGATACATAATTAGGTCAGAAAACATTTATGATGATGATAATATTTAAAATTTATAACACCTCCCGCATTGTCACCACCAACTATAATATATTAAAACAAGCTACGTATTTTTAATTGAACACATGTTGAGTCACATACATACTTTTTTTTAAAAAATATCGCTAAGTGGAGCAAATTTTTGAATTTATAGTTTTATTCCTATAAAATTAAATATTTTTATCTCAAAAAATACTATGAATTTAATTTTACTCTGGACTGCAAGAATACAGACGGAAGTTGCGAGCAGGAACTAGATATGATATAAAAATAAAAGAGAATGTCACTAATGTTTAAAAATATTAATAAGAATCCTATCGCAAGGATATTAAAATTTTATTGTATTTAAGATATGAAAATAACTTTTCGTATGACAAGATAAGATAATGACATTTGAGGACGATTGTCTTTCCAAAACATCTAAATAATGAGTAGATAATTCAAAGCTATCGTCACTATTTACCAATACAGAGCCCAGTATTATGTCATGTGTCAGTAATGTGGTAACCCAAAACGGCCTTCGATCAAGTTACTCTGTTTGTTGAGCTTACAATGTCATTGACGACGACAACTGAGCCGTAAAATGTACTAATATTCTTCACAAAATCTAATATTTATCCTGAATCAATTATTTGAAACTTTTAGCCAACAATAGATAATCAATTGAGTCTGCGATACCTTATTCGTGTTGTTTCATTGTTATATACAGTGACTTCACACTGGTAATTTTAAGTTCCATTTGAACTCAACACTCATTACTCAGTGAGTAGTTAATTCTTATTTGAAATAGGGTCTTGTTAGTGCGATATTAGGTTAATAAACCTACGGGTGTAAAGATGAAAACAGATATGTTTATAAATTCTCTTTTTTATAAAATCGATAGATGTGTAAAAGTTGAAAAAAAAACGTAGTTATATTCATAGAACCCTGAGGTTCATTTGTCCTAAATAACAGTCGCCATTCTTCCGCATTCAAGTTATTTTCGTATGGTACGGTACGATTTACGTTAACAGAAATCCCCCTTTTATGATGTTATAGGCGATGGTCACGCAAGCTTACATAAATAACAAAGGAGAATATAAAATATTTGATACGTCGCCTAATAAACTAAGAATAAATTAATAAATTGTATTAGATTTGTTGTATAATTAAGAAGGATGCTACCGTTAAATAAAATATAGTACACTACGCACCTAGGGAGAAAAGTATTCGTTGCTGTTCTACATTCCTCCCGTGGTGCGTATAATTTTTTTTGTCCCACCTGGATCAAAAGTTCGCTTTTAGTCCCTGGTACGAGGGCGAGAATCGGGAATTTTTGTCACTCTTACCAGAGACTGAAAGCGGACTCGTTCATCAAGGTGGAATAAAAATATTCTTTCTAAAAACTTTACATTAATTCATTTCGATACCTAAACGACTTATGCAAACCTGCCTCGTGCTATTTTCTCTATAGTAATAAAGAACTCGAACACGTATGCCGTCTATAATCGTACAAATGTATGTCAAGATCACTAGACGACGTGCGACTTTTTATACTCTACAATGTGTTCAGTTTTACTTATCAATATTATGTATCATTTTGTAGCTTGGACAAGAAGACTAAGGATTGTCAGCAAGCCGAAAACTTGGCGCGTCATTACGAAACTCGTTACACCGAGGAAAGTAACAAATACAACACTGCCCTCGCTGATAAGAAGAAGGCTCAAGATGAGGCCAGGGTCTGTATCAATTTAGTACATATTCTTTAAACTCTGAAATTTATACTATATAAAATAAATTAAGTACTAGAATGTTCCTTAAAACCACTTATCGTACATACAAAGAACCGGTTTTATGATATGTTTTTTTTTAATTAAATTACTAAAAAGAGAGGTATCTCTTTTGAAATTACAATTATACTAATCCAAAAATTTGTTTTCAAATACAAATTAATTTACCATGAAATTTTAACAATTTTTAACATAGAGTTTGTCGATAATCTCCGACTTGAATTGAGTATGAGGTAATTTGGTAAAGTTGACTTGAAAAAAGTATTTGTCCCTAAATTTACTGAATTATTTACGGCTTCCAAAAGTAATATTACTGCAATTTTTATTAAATTTTCAAACAAATCATTTAGGAACTGGCTAAAGAGCTTGAGAAGTTGCGTAAAGTTTACGCCGATACCCGCAAGACCTTGGAAGAGGAAATGCTGTGTCGCATCGACATGGAGAATACCGTGCAAAGCCTGCGCGAGGAGCTCTCCTTCAAGGATCAGGTGTTCCAGCAAGAGTTGCAGGAAACCCGTACTAGACGACAGGTTGAGATATCAGAAATTGGTAAGTTGAAAAGGGTTATAGGAATAATAATCGAGGCCGTCGTGGCGCAGTAGCACAAGCGTGTGACTGTAAACGTGTTGTGGGTGATATTCCCATTCGAGGGAATAAAATATTTAATATTTTCATGTTAGTCGCTTTGGTAACAAGGCAAGGTGTGGAGTTGAGTTCTGTCACTCAAAAGACGAGGCATAAAAAAATCGTTAGAATATGAGAAACGAATTGTCTTAACACTAGGGTCCCTCCAGATGTGGTAAAACTATAAATATATATATTCTTTTACGTAATTTTAATTTTATATGTACACATTACACATATAAAATTTAGCTTATTACATAAACGATAAGTTTATCTTCACGGATTGTATTTACTTTAAGCGGAAGAACTCTTTATTGTAGCCACGACATCGAAATCACGAAACATCTTATAAAATATTTAAAAATCTAACAGAATTTAAACCCACACACCTCATGTAAAAAAAAGAAACAAATCATCGCCGTTGGCCTTGAAAATTATTTTAAAGTGTTATAAAATTGAATTTTGGTTCTTTAATATGGATTTTTTTACTATATCAGATGGCCGTCTGGCCCAGCAGTATGAAGCTAAGCTACAACAAAGCCTACAGGAGCTGCGTGAGCAGCAAGAGGCTAATATCAAGGCCAATAGGGATGAAATTGAAGCCCTTTATGAGAATAAGGTAATAAATGGACACCATACATTTTTATTATTTGCTTGTAACTTTTTTACTATGAAGCGGCCGTTGTGGCGCAGTGGGACTGCGTTTAATTGTAAACGGTTTTGGATTCAACTCCTATTTGATGAATGAATTATTTTCATGACCTGCCACTGGTAAGAATATAAAATCGACAATCGCGACACCTCTTAATATGAAAATTAAGAGCTGCCCTTTTAACAGATATATTTTTTCGGTGTCTTGAATAATATTTTCAATATAATTTATAAAAAAAATTAAAAACTCTTTTTCACCCACCCTAATATATGTATATATATTTATATACGTTTTTTTGGGCTCATCATGCAATCATTGTTGTTTCTATGAGCACATTAGTTAAAAGATTTTGTAGAAGTAAATGAAAACAGTAATATAACAAAACTGTAGTAATAATTTGCTTGTTTTACATATTCACACCTTTTTGAAGAAGGAAGAGTTGTGTATGACACATTCTAAATGCACACAGTAACTGTGATCACAGGTACAATGGATTCCAATGTAACAATTAATGTGATGTAATATTTTCTATAGCCTTTTTTTCTATAAATAGACTATCTAATATAAAAATATTATTTATAAATTAATAGTTAATCCTGAGATAAGCGCGCTACACAGAAAATGAAGTCACCTTCATATGATGAGTAATAATTTTTTAATTTATTATTGAGTGAAATAAAAAAAAAATGTTGTCTGAACAGATGAAGAATTTGCAATCAGCCGCCACTCGCAACAGCAGCGCTGCCACCGTGGCCGTGGAGGAACTGCGCACCATGCGCACGCGCATCGATAGTCTCAATGCTACACTTAATGATTTGGAGAACAAGAACGCTTCTCTTAGTGTAAGTACTAGTATATTTTTATACATAATATGATACAATAGCAACTTTATAGAAGAATTTAGTTTATAGACTCAGTGGTTGAAGTTTGAATAACAATGGGGGGAATGTTTATAAATAATTTATTCTAATTTCCCTGGTGTCAGATGAAAAGCAGAATAAACACAGAGTTTCTCTTTTGAACAAAAAGTTAACTAGCTCTTAATATGTTCGTAACTTATAAGATTATGTTGTGTTGTTATTATAACTTATAAGGGGTGTTTGCCAGGAAGTTAAAACTCAGAGTTGAGCTCCGCCAGATAACTATTGGTAGACATAAAAAAATACTTTTAACCAAAAATGAGAAAAGTTCAATAAAATTAAATTGACAGCATATATAAAATAGTAAGTAAAAAAAATTGCATGTACATATTTATAAATTTTATAAATTTCGTATATATATTGCAGAACCGGTGCCGTGAATTAGAACGTCAGTTAGAATCCGAGCGTGCCCGTCATGCCGAAGATCTGGCTTCTATGGAGCAGGAGTTGGCCAGACTTCGTGATGAAATGGCGGCTCAGCTACGTGAATACGCCACGCTTATGGACATCAAGATATCCCTGGACCATGAGATCGCTACGTATAGAGCGCTTATTGAAGGCGAGGAGGACAGGTGTGTTCGGTTTTGTATTATGTTATTGGTTTCGTCTTGAAGAAGACGAAATTTTTGAGGGAACAAAACGGTTGCATGTAGATAACGTTGCGTTGAAGGACTTGCATGTTTCTAAGAATTATAGTCGCTGGGTACCATATTATTATATGGTTTAATATATCGATAAGAGAGAAATAATTTGCATAAATTTGCATGTTGAGTGGAGGAATTCAACGCCACGTCCTGGTTCGACACCAGG
>DWAN01003835.1:0-12907 GCA_018230445.1 Heliconius hewitsoni
CGCTCCGTTCTCTCTGACTACCCCGCTAGGGATAAAGCGTGAAGTTAAGTTAAGTGTTTGTTAATATTTTTATTCTTTATAATATAATAAACTGTTATCTTTATATCATTAGCTGTAAGTATTCTATATACAACCGAAATTAATATTTCTCTTCATAACGTATAAGAAATGTTCCATCAATCATGAGTTGGTATCAATAGCTTTTGAATGAAGTCCGATATGACAGTGTTACTAAGCAGTGTCCTATTATGGAAAATATACATATACAAGGAGATGGAGAAAATATATAAGGAGAAAAAATCCAAGATTTTAAGTATATCCACAATGTAGGTGGAAAATATTTTATTAAACTACTTTTTCAGAAAACGTATAAAAATTTTAACGTAGCGGGATGGGTTCAAATCCCTCTCTCTCATCTTTTGGAAACCAAGAGTCACTGTTTTTTTTATGTCCAAGTCCAATCAAGTACTAACGTTTGGCTTAGAGGTTAAAGTACTTGGAGGGTTTCTAAAGTCACGATTTTGAATTCCGCTACGTTCAAGCTTTTTTTTATACATTTTTCAAAAGTATTTTTCTATAAAAATATTTTTCATAAAGAGTTAGATATTGACTATTAGAATAATTTTAGCCTTACTTTACATCCCGCACATTACAAGGTAAGCAAGGACAAGGACCTATTGTTAAGACACTCTGTTGAGTCAGTTAAGACCCTCCGTTGAAAGGTAGACGACTTTCCGCCTGATATTGTAGTTATTTCCAATACGGTGGCGGAACTTAACGCCGCTTTTTGTTTTGTGAGAAGAGCGAGAAAATAAAAATAAAAATAATTAATTCCCTGAGTGAAAATCAAACCTAACAACCTTCCTGCTTACAGTCAAACGCTATGCCGCTGCGCCACCACGACTTCAATATTTTTTGTAAAATATTTTACAATTTTCTATACAAAAAGATTTATAAATATATTTTGGTAATTCGAAGTATCGGCATTTTTAATTTACACCAATTAAACATGACACTAGCGGCTTCATCAGATTTATTAAATAGATGTAATTTAAGCCTCAAACGCCTCAAAAGCCTAGTTTAAAATTGAAATAATACAATATTGATTTTTTTTTATAAAAATAATTTTATTTCTACCTCATAGAGAGCAAGGAAACCGCCTGAATTACAGATCATAGTATTTTGAGTGACGGAACTCAACGCTGCACTTTATATAAAGCGGAGAAAAGAAAAAAATATTCTCCCCAGTAGGTATCGAACTCACAACCATTGCGGCTACAGTCAATCTTTATCCCACTGTAGTATTATGGCAGTTTTATTTGGGGGTAAGGTAGGATTTTCAATCGTTTCAAGTAAAAAGGTATTAATATTTAATATAAAATGTTTTCAATAAAAAAACGATAAATTATAACGAAAGATAAGAAAAGAACGATGAATTATATCCATGAATTACAGGATTAGGTCTGTCCCGCTACAGAAAATTTTGAAAAATTTATACTTTATACACGACAGGATAGGCGGAGAAAACTAGGCTCAAGACAATCCATTCTCCACTTTCCTCGTGAATTCGAAATATTGCATCGCGTAACTTAACGCCAACTTAAAACTAAATAGACACAATTTAAACATGGCTTCCCGTCCGTGGTCAATAGTAACTCCTCGTTGTAAATGACACGTGCCACGTTCTATGTGGGGAGGTAACTCTGACTGCAGCTACATTGAAACGATTAACCTGATGTTTAGCGTATTATAATAGATGGACTATCTAAAACGATACATATTTTTTAACTCAAACCATCAGCTGCTCAGATTAGAGTGTTCAAACAAACAAACTCGTCATATTTACAATAGTATTAACACAGAAGTATTAATTTAAAATGTGCTGGAAACACAAAATTTAAGTATTTCAATATCAGCATTGAACACCCGCATATGCTTATAAGCCCCATAAAAAATAATTGTTATGATGGTCATACCCATGTAGAGAATGAAAACGATTTTAATAGCTTTTACACGATTTTAGCCCAATTTTCTATAAATAGATTGCGAAAAACTGCAAACGACACGGGTGTGGATAGGATAAATCATTTCCATTGTCATTTGAAACACAGCGTGGTGTTGAGTCAACACGCAATGTCTCGATTTCGGGTAGGTATTTGAAAACGGAGTGTCTTAATAAGCACTAGGTTATCTCTGCCTATTCCTCTATAATGTTTCTTTTGTGACCTAAGTAGGGATTTACCTTATTTTTTGTATTACTAATTTGATAGCTTTGTTCCTGTAGCGTGATGCTTTATCAGTACATATATTTTATCACTACCAACACTCAATTATTTATTTTCTCATCTGAATTACGTTCAAAACTAAAGTTTCTAAAGGCTAATCTGTTCCTGAGTTAAGGGTGCACAAACGCACGGATAAACCGACAAACAACAATTTGTATAAATCGATGTTCACGTTGCTACAGCAACCCATATTTTGCCCTTTAACGGCTCTTATAGTAACTTTAAATCGAATAATCGAAACAAATAGTATTCAGCTCAGTTGTGCTGATACTGAATAGGATAATAGGCGTGAAGCAGTAAGTCACGAGGATCTTATTGGGAAGTGTATGAAAATGAACATAATGTACGGTAATGCTTGAGTTTCATATATTATTTATAGAATATTGTAGAATCTCATTACAATAATCATCTGACAAATAAATGTTAAGCAATGAACGAACGAAATGAAGTCACATAATTTTAAAGTTAATTTAAAGGCTTTATTTAAAAGTATAAAATTAAAAATCTAGTTAAAACTATGTTATCTATATTATAAGAATATACAATATGAAAAATAACTAATTTCCAAACTAGTCCAACTCTACATACAATATGACCTGAAAAAAATGTAAAAAAATCTTCATTTAAATTACGCAACTCTACATATAATATACAAACATTACGAAATATAATAAATAACAAATGCAAAATATTATAAATACAAATCTACAACTTAAATTACAATACGAACGTAATTTCGTCTAGTTATTTACATCTACCTCAATGTTATATTCAATTCAAGGCCGAGCAAACACTTAGCCAACCAGTTACTTTTTATTTGTCATTCGCAGTTTCTTACGTGAAATTATGTCATATTGTATTGTAAACAAAATGCGTTTTGGCGCCATCTCGGGAGAATTATGTTGATGACAGTCATGCCTTAAACTATACTATTTTAAATATTTTTATTTACTTTAAATAGACTGAGAATGGAGTAGGAAAAATAGCCCACATTCGTGATATTTTATTCCGTTCTGTTTTTGTTTATCGCGTAAAGATACCAGTTGAGCACTAATCACTTTGCCAATGTCATATTCCATGAAAATTTGGAAAACACACGAAGGAGATTGATTCAACATTGTGTGAAAATTTACACAATAGGAAAATGTATGATAAAAAGAGATTCAATAGAAAATATTGTATTCATTTCTAACATAAAATCATTACTAAGCTAAGTATGTAATTACAATAAATATATATACATATATATAACAAAGTTAGTAAGTAATATTTTACAAATATGTATGTTATCTTACAGTTTAATATTATTATTATATTATGGATAGACATTGTGTTTGTGTTTTGGCGCCATCTGGAGTAAACTATGTAGTGACAGGCGTGCTTGTCACGTGCTTCTGACGAACTGCTTTACTGACCCACAACCGGCCAGCCAATCAGGAGGCGGCCTGCTTTATCGACGTAGCCGTTCACACCAATCACGAGACTATAATCTGTGACCATACCGGGCACATGTGATTAGAGTATAGTGCTACTGAAATATATATTTTTATAAGTTATTAATTAATTTTTAAATTTTAATTATTTTTAATTTGTTTATTAGGGTTTTTTTTTAAGTTTTCCTTTGGTGTTTCAGCGATGAGTAGGAACGGTAAGGTTTTTATTTTAAATGCGTAAAAAGTTGCAGCGCTAGCTCAAGGTGGTTTGTGACAATATTATTTAGTGTTTGTTTTGTGTGTGGGAGATAGATGGCGTTAGTTGGGCCTTTTATTGACGAAGTAGTTTTCATTTATTGCTCGAGATGGCGCCAAAATTATATTTTTTTACTTTGTTTTGTTACATTTAATAATAAGATAATATTAAACATTACTCTTAACTATAGATACTATAAAAATAAAAAAAAACAAATATAAATAATCGAATGGTGATATTTTATATCTAAATATTTTCGTTGTCTAAGAACGCAAAATCATCATTACATCGCTTTTTATATATTCAATTTTTTTTTTTATTTAATTTTGTTTTGCTTAAATCATTATTTGTTTTTTTCCAGATTTCCTGAGTCACGGGGCTAGTTTCAACAAGAAATACGGTTAGTATACAGAATTTGTATTTAAATAAAAAAATGTCAGTTGTCAATCAGTAAGTCAATTTTATCATGAATATGGATAAAAATATATAAAAATACTGAACAACAACAGTTATTTACATTATTGTGTTTTATATAAATTTATAAAATAAAAAGTAAGGATAGCACGAGTTGATTATGATTAAATTTTTTTACTTCTTACGTTATATATTTCTAAAATTCCAATTCTTCAACTTAAAATAGGCATCGCGAATATCCTATGCAAAGATTGTTAGTATTTTCCTTGATATTATGTGGATGTATGGTGTATGATGTATATGTTTGTGATAATTCAAGATTTTATACTATGAGTCAACCGCTAACGAGTAATTGTTTAGAAAATGCAAGACGTTTTAGCGGAAAAATTATAATTATTAAATACATGTATAAATTCAAAAATGAATTGTAGAAACATTATGTTCTTGTATTTATATTTATCGTCTTCTTATATTTAATAAGATAACATATAATTTATTATTTTAGGTTTGTAAAATTGTAACGGATCGCTGTATATGGAATATATATAAAAAAATGTTATTGGTTACATTTAATAACGGAATAACGGACGAACGGAATAATAACGGACGGAAACGGAACAAATTAACAAAGGTCTTTAAAATTTTTGTCTGTATGTCTGTTCACGCTACATGTGAATCAAAGCAATTGAAATAAAATAAATACTAAATGTTAAGGAAAATTTGCTAAAATGAATACTGAAAACTACATTTAAGTCTATCCGTTACAATTTTATTATGAGAATAAATTTAAAAGTGAAACCACTCATCACCATCAATATTTAGAAATCATAAATTTAAATACTGCAAAATGACTTTAACCGCGTCAACAAAAAAGATATATTCTTTATTGCACTTTAAAAAAACGAATAAGTTACACATTTTCACTATCTATTCGTATATAGAAACTGGAAAAAGACTTTTAAATTTCTAATTTTTATGTATAAACTTCACATTGTATCAAGCATATAGCTGGAAAGATACAGGTGACATAGAGTTAGGACACTGCGCTCCCCATTTTCCGCCGAATTTTTGAGATGAAAATAAAAATAACAAATAAACAATTCATTGAACCGAGTGGGAATCGAGCCTCAACCAACATCATTATCAATTATTTAAAATTTAACATATAAAAATAAAATTTACTGTGCTAAAAAGGAAAATCGATTCAGCATTTTACGTGTATTTAATACATGTACAGCGAAGTTGACATCTATAAACGAGGTTCAATTGCTTTCAACTAGATGACAATGAAATAAAATATTTTCTACACCATTATTATTATTAAGATGTTCAGTTATAGGTATATTATACTACGTTTACCCGCGGCTTCGTCCGTGTCGTCAAATGGCAAACACTAAGAAATGTGTATGACACATGAGTCATGACACAGAATGCGTCCAAGGTAAACCGGATCGAAGGCAGATCGGAGAGAACCCACTATTCGAAATGATTATCGCGAAGATAGCCTTTAGATTTCCTCGATAAATTGACTGCTTAGTACAAAAATAACTGTTCAATTCGAAGCAGTATTACCTACAAACAAACTCTACTTTTTACAATATTATCATAGCTGTTAATGAAATATTCCACCACTTAACCCGCAATGTCTACAGATTTCGGAGGTAAGTACGGGAGTGACTTAAAACTAGATTCCCTCTGCCTACCCTGCTGTGTGCGGGCTACAGCGTGAAGCTGAAATGCTTCAAAACGTGTTTTTTTCAATCATCGATTTTACCGTTTTTACAAAGTACGGCGTTCAGTTTCCGATTTAACATGTAGAGTCTGAAAAATGGGGTACTAGGAAGTTTTTCTTAGATTCTGGTTTGGATAAAGTAAAAAAAAGGCTCGACTCTATTAATTATGTGTACTTGTAAGTTTTTTTTGTATACCTACTTATTAGAAAAAAGTTGTTTTACAATATTACATCTTTTCATATCTACAAACAATACGAACATATAAGAAATATTGTTTTAACGCAAAGCCAAGCTTTAAGGCTTACACTTTATTGTTCGTCTGTCTGTCTATGTGTGTGGGTCATGATTCTTTATCTCAGGAACGCTTGGAGATATCGAGTTGAAATACAAACCATATACTCAAATCTACAGCCTCATGATTTCCTGAAAAAATCGTATTTCTACATTTACTTAAAAAAAAGATTTGGTATAAAAAGATATGGTATGGTATATATGGGCCAAAAACGCGTATTTCGACACTATAAAGGGAATCAAAATTAATAGGGTGCTTCCGGTTGACCTAGAATAATGAAATTTGGCAATTAGCATCTATAGGTTATTTCTAGTACTAATTCATGAAAAAATTTGAAAACTTTTCATTTGTGGTTAGATCCTAAATAATAATAGCCTTAAAAGGGGACTAAAATTTGGCATTATAACTGCAAGTTCAAGTGAGGTGTCACATGAAAGGGCGCTCGCTAAGCTAAGCTTGATTTCAGAAAAACCGCGAGACCTCCAATTTTGGAACCCTCGGTGGGCGAGCCTGACTCGCACTTGTTAGGTTTTTTTATCTTCATACACCTGCACATACTGTAAACCGAGGGAACCTAGGTACCTAGTGTTAAAACACGCCGTTCCCATTTAGACACTTCTGTTCCCCGCTTTCCGCCGAATTGTCGATGCATTATATGTGGAGTGGCGGAACTCAACGCCGCGTTACCAGAGGAAATGCAAATATTAAATAGATATTTCATTTCCTGGGAATGGGAACCGAACACACAACCTGTTCACAGTCGCACTCATGTGCCCCTGCCCCATTTTCTTTTGTTTTGTTTTTCTATATTTATAGTAGAATTTGTATCTTCTAACCTAGAACTAGAAGATTATTTAACACCCAGCCACTCAACCATGTATATAAAATCCCATGCGTTTATAGCATTAAAATGAAACTTGTACGTATTCAGCATACGAGATGTATAACGATCTCGATACAATATGTTATTTTTTGCATTTTCTATTGAATAGCGAAACTTAACGCCACGTTTTGTTACCAGGGCGGAGAATACATTACTTCAAATGAATATCGAATCTGTAGCCTTCGCGTTTACAATCATACATTGACTCACTGCGCCACAATGTCCTGATCCGAGTTTCGTTTTCATATATAAATGGATAGCTAAATCATTTAAATGTAATATAATGATTTACAGCTTCTATGAACAATTGTGTACTCGTATAAGGACACGTTATATGTAAATTTAAATAATCAACATAAGCTTGCCGTTTTTTTTATAAAGAAGATATTTGAAATTAAAGTCGTGGTGCGGAGGCCCAGTGTCTGACTGAAAACGCGACGGTTGTGGGTTCAAAACCTCAGACCACTCCGTTCCCCACTATCCGGATCCCCACTTTGAGGCATTGCCGCGAGGCGTTGCTCGACACCAGAGCGAAGAAATGAAAATATAAATTTAAAAATTTTATATCCTCGATTGGGATCGAACCCACAACCAGTCGCGTTTACAATCACACACTAGTGCCACTGCGCCACGACTGGTATAAATAAGAATAATTAAAAAATCATGTATGCGGAAATAGTTCAAAAATGGAAATACGTTATTTTATCTACAAATAACTGAGAGTATAAGAATCCCTCACACCATATTTTTTTTAGATTAGAAATAAAAATAAAATTAACAATATTTTTATAAGAAGATATAATCCTTTTGCGCAAATTTATATCCATTTCAAAGATGTTTAGCTAAGTGGTAAAACTCAGGTTATTTTTTTTTAGCTTCACGCCGTAATCCACACAAAATAGACACAGGGAACTTGGGAACATAGTGTTAAGACACTCTGTTCCCATTAAGACACTTCCGTATCCCACTTTCCGCTGAATTCTGTATTCTCTGTAATTAAATATTTCATTTCCTCAAGTGGGAACCGAACCTTCAACTTACCCTGTTTATAATCACGCGCTTGTGCCCCTGCATCACGACTGGTCCCAAGTCAATATTAATAAAAAAAAATAGCTTGGCAGAGGAACCTAGTGCTTGACACGAGGTTCCGTTCTCCACTCATCGCTCAAGTTTCGTTTCATTGCGTACGACTGGTTGTGGAAATGAAATTAAATTAATTCCCAGGAGTGGGAATCAAACCGATAGCCTTCGCGCTTGCAACAGATATATAACTATTTAGTTTAAAATTAAGTGTCATAGCAAATAATAGTTCATATAGGTAATGTGAGGTTGTTCTCAATTATTTGTTCATTAAAAAATTCTAACTCGAGGTAATGAAATAGCCGCACGAATTCCTTTTCAGTATCAATATTAATATAAACCATGATGACGTAGATAAGGCTGTCGTGGCGTAGTGGGACAGCCTCAGTAAATGCGATAGTTGTGGGTTCGATGCCAGGTAGTGATAATAGTATATTGAAATTTTCCCGGTAAAACAAATCACGGTGTTTAGATCCACCAGTTCAAATAAGTTAGTTAATAACTTAACTAACTAAATAATTGACTAGCAATTCACTATGAACAAATACTCATAGAAGTTAAAACCTATAACAAACCAAGAATATAAATAGTATAGAAAATCATATAAAACGGAGAACTAAAGAGAAAAAGCAGAGAAAAAAAACACTAAAACCCACACTATCAGTCTACAAGGCCGGTCACGTTTCGCGTGGCGTGCGCCGCCAGCACGGATAGACGCACGTGCCTCGTCCAACCATCTCTCAATCCCGCGTAGCCGACCCTGGAGGTCGGTCGTGTCACCATTGAGCTACCCGAGGACAGGATATGGCCAGCGCAACGGCTGGACAGACACGGCTATATAGATATGGGTATAGATTCAAATTCTGACAAATGTTTCTTACAACCGGCACCTATATCGCGGCGGCATAACATGTTCATACCAGGTAGGTTGTGTGTTTGTTATAATAAGTTTTATGTGTACACTTTGTACGGTCACACAAATGTTATAATATAAGTTGTGTTATGTTTGGTTTGTGTTTATATCCGTATTTAATCGAAGTGTTGTGTTTACTTCAGTTAAAAGTCTATACCGGCGTTTTGACGTAGTATGTTTATATCAGACACATACATGTGTATATCGGATTTTCTTTTCTATTTTGTTGTGTGTTTGTGTAAATATTATCTAAATTTGTTCTACTTTTTGACATGCAAGACACAAAACAGTTCTTATTCTGTGTATGTATAACAGACGCTATGTTATTATTCTTCACATAGTTTACATCGGCGTCTCTACCTCATTGCCATAATTATGTTTAGACCAGGTAGATTGTCTTTTTTTTCTATTCTACTATTTTTATATTTAAATTATGTTATTTATATATTAAAATAACTCACGGCCTGTCTCTCCATCATATATCGCTTTGGTGCAACAATGACGTATTTACTACAACTATGGAATATTTCAGGAGACACAATCGAAATATGTTTATAGTGTTTCCGCATATATTAACATTTGTAACTGCGTTTTTTTTAAAGTGTCATTTTGTCATTATTGTGCCAAGAAGATAAGAAGTTGCTATAGGCGGTGTATAACTAGCTGAAACGGTTGTACGTTTTACGTTTTTTTATTTTTTCCCCATACATTGTATATGTTATATACATATTATATATTGTGTTAGATTTGTCTGCCACGCTAAGTTGTTATTATACATTCAGTTTCGACCGACCACTATGTTTTTTCGTATTACTATTCCCCTTTTTTTCAACCTTCACACTCCGCATATATGGGAGACAGAGGGAACGTAATGTTAAAACATTCCGTTCTCCACTCTCCGTCTAATTTTCGAGACATTGTACGTACTGTTCTTCGTACGAATCGTTCTTCATACGAATCAAACGCACGACCGACGGGTTCACAGTAACACGCTGTCCTGCTGAACCGCCACGGCGTCATATATCTTTTTTATATGTATAAGTATATATTATTTATTAATATTTATAATATATATAGTTATATTATTGAATATTCCATATACATATATATAAATATGTACCTATATATATTAAACCATGCTATTATTATACTGAGTGTCTATCCTTCCATCGGAGCGTGAAGAAATCACTTAAATACACCTCATATGGACTTAGTTTTGTTAAGGCAAGTTGTTTACTACGAATCGGTCGTTATCTAAATTATATTGTTAAATAAATTATTAAAAAAAATATCTTACACCTATATGTACAATACAGCGCCGGTCACGTGATCTTTGTTAGCTCCACGCTTCAGAGTCAACTTGAGAACCTAGTGTTAATACACTCCGTTCTCATTGAAACGGTTTCGTTTCCCATTTTCCGTCGAATACCGGAGGCATTCAACGCAGCGCTGCCCGCTATAAAATTACATTGTTAAATGTTTCATTTTCTCGAGTGAGAATCGAATCCACAATCTGTCGTGTTTACAGTCGCACGCCTTTGTTCCTGCACCATGACTGGCCTCAATAAAAATATCCTTTTATAAATAATATTTCTAAAAATAACAGCTAAGGAGTAAAATTACGTTGAAAAATTTCTTGTTGTTGTTGTAGTTCAATAGAATCTTGAGAACGTTTTCCGTTGAACCATTTTTTCCATCATAAGCTTTGCTATTATTGTTTTCTATAAAAAGGCATACTTAATGGACACCAATAATAAGAAATTAAAATAGGAATAAATTAAAATAGTAAAATATATTTTATTAGATAGCCATTGGTAAAAAAGTGTTATGTGAAACAGTCGACGCTGGCAGTGGGGCGGCGTTTGACTGTAAACGGGATGATTGTCGGTTCGATTACGACTTAGGTAGATTATATTAAATTTTTACATTTGTTTAAATAAAGCACGGCATTGAGTCCCACCACTTAAATCGGGTGATGTCCTGAATTTTTAGTTTCAATGATGATAATTTGTATATGATTATTAAGTGAGAAAACGGAGTGTCTTATCACTAGGTTTCCTCTGCCTACCGTGCTATATGCGTGATACAGCGTGAAGCTAACAAAAAAAAAACAAAAGTTTTGTTTACGTTATTCTTTTCTATACTAATATAATAAAATGTTTGTTTATTTAAACGCTAATATCTCTAGATCTCTAGAAAATAATCGCTTTTATTAGTTCTAAAGTTCTAAGTCCGCGATAATGTATATCTATTTCTTATACATAAGTGATAATAAAGCTTTGTTTTGTAACAAAAAATAATTGGGATCATCAAGGAAATTTAATGAAGATAATCTTCAGTTTTAATAGCATGTAATTTGGATGTATATTTTTCAAGAAAACGTCAATTAAAATAATTTAACGCTCTGTTTACGGCCCTAAGATTAGGCTGGATTCCCGCGCGGGGCTCCCTTGCCGCCGATAACGTCCTACCGCACAGTAGTGTTCATGATTGAATGTCAATATCAATGTTGGAAAATGCAGCTTAATAAAATTTTTATAGGTGGTATACGGGCGAAGCCGCAAGCGGGCCGCTAGTTACACATATAAACCTTAATTTTTTTTTACACCATAAAGCCGTATTTGTATAAAACTGAAAAGGGGAAACCGCAGGTAAAAGTTAGCTAGTTTCTAAATAATAAGAGAGCGGAGAACGGAGAGACCTCGTTATTTCTTTACCAACTAAGCAATATAAGAACGCAACATGAAAATAGCGGTGAAGCCCTATTCTTGTTAACACGTGATATTGTAGTAGTTCACGTTTAATGCTTACCCATTACTTGGTGCGTTCATAATTTTATTCTATTTAATACTCTTATTAACTTTATTGTTGAGCGACACTGGTTAGTGACACATATAGTGTCAATTTCTCTGTTTTCTCACATTGGATATTTGTACTGTGGTTTTTTATCTCTAATTCGCAGAGGGTTAGTTAAAATGATTTCTTAGGCAAGTATAGCGTTGAATTCCGATAATATTTAGTCTTAACATTATGTTCTCTAAAAAAACTGGATCTGAAAAGTACTTCTGTTTACTGAGTGAGTAGTGGTGGGAACTCATAACTATAACTCCATACAGGAACCGAACCCACAACCATGGCGTGTACAGCTAGACTTTTAATCATATAATCATAGTTATTTTAAAAAATTTATTTTCAAAGAATCCACTATTAACAATAATTAAACCTGAGATTGATCTTGAGATGTCGTTTCCATTCATTCATTAAAATATATGAATGAAAAGGGCATCTCAAGATCGAGCTCAGAGATGAGAGCGATTTATAAAAATGGGGCTTAGTCTCCTAACTTTCCAACTTTTAATATATAATTTGGTTACAGTTACGGATAACTTTTCATTTCGGTTATCCGATGGTTTCGATTATGGAGCTATATAAGAGCATTTATGATTCATATTGTATCACGATGTCATTAAATCGTGTTTGCTTCATTATAAAAGGCCAGTCGGCGCAGCGGCACGAAGTGTGCCTGCAAAACCGACTGGTTGTGGGTTTGATCCCCACTCGAGGAGATGAAATATTTAATTAAATTTATATTTCCATTTCTTCGTTCTGGTGTCGAGG
>DWAN01003836.1:0-12906 GCA_018230445.1 Heliconius hewitsoni
AAATATAAATTTAAATAAATATTTCATCTCTTCGAGTGGGGATCGAACCCACAACGCCACGACTGGATTTAATAATAATACTTATATAACATCAACTTTATTTTCTTCCACAGTTTACTTACAAAAAAACTGCCTTTAACATTAGTTATTATTGAGTATACATTGAAATCCGTAATCACATTACGAAATGGGTTTAAATAAAGACCTCAATTTAATTTCAGCTTAACCTCGTTCTTATATTAAATTCCTACATTTCCTTTGTTTTGTTTAATATAAGGTTACAGTAAATACGCCATTGGTCGAACACAGAGTTTGATTGTTTGAATAATAGCCAATACCAATTTGGAGCTACTTGAAAGTACTATCATATAATATTTTTAATAAAAGTTGTTGGTTTTTTAAATTTCAGTCATCTTTTTAATTTTGCAGTAAAGAAACTTTACTTTGTAACATATCAATAAGTTCTAGACTTTCCGAAAACTTGAGAGACACTTTATCTAAGCAAATTGAGGTAGAAATTGACAAAAAATTTCAACATTTTAAGATATTATTTGGAGCTTACATAAGTGTGATTTGGTTATATCTTAGAGTTTTTTTATCTCATTGTAATTTACATATTTATTTAAAATTCCATTGGAAGGTTCATTTTTAGTCTGAATGTACAGTTTATTCTGTGATGTAACAGATTAAAATCTAGCAAGAATATGAGCTCACGGATTGTACGATATTGTTTTCGACCTTTGATCCAATAAATTTAGCACGTTGTTTTGATAGGGGGAAATCATTAAAATTTGGCGCCAGATGGACTCCTGCCAGACCTTAACTTTTCAGTAGTAACCGTTACAAATAAACATTAGATACATTTATACGCATTTATAGGTTATTTGTCGTTGAACGGAGCGGAACTTACAAGTCTTTGATCACAAAATGAAGTGAGAGAGTGATCTAACAATAGGTTATTTTTGCCTACTTTATTAAATGTAATTACGTGAAGGTAAACAAGCTCCGACCGACGACCAGAAGAAGGTTGCTGGCTTTCGGCAGGAAGGCTGACGATTGGGAGTTCTGATGCACCCTGGCGTAGGCTTATGTCCAGCATTGGACCGGTACAGGCTGTTTTGTTTCATAAGTTACCGTATATAAGCTCACCGTCATATTATTTCGGAAATCGTGCAAATGTGATCGTAAAACGAATATTGAAATTGGCATTAATTCGGCAATTTGCCAAATTTCCACTTTTACATCCGAAATTGTGTATTTGCTGGTATTGATTTTGTCAACATTGAAATTTTGTTTTTATATATTATGTGGCCTTGGAATAATATTGTATAATAATGTGACCGCAGTGTAACCTATACGGCCTATATTCGAAGGTTACGGGTTCAAGTTCTGCATAACCGATATTGGAAGTGATATGTTGTAGTTGTTTGAATTTTAATAAATAATATACCTAGTAGAAGTATATCGTTAATATATAGCTTTATCTTTTTGTTTGACATAAAACTAAGAAAACACATTAGGTACTTAGATGTATTTTTTAGATTTTATTGGTATATATTTCTCTAGAATGTATTATTTGTAAAACATTGCGTGTACCTATATTATTTAAATAAAATCCAAATATTTTAATTAAATACTTACTAATACTAATTATCAACAATTTGAAATGAAAATAAAAATATATTTTTATTTCATAATACATTATGTACATATGTTTGGCGTATAAATGCTAAAATTAAAAAGTTAAAATAATATACAACATATTCAACTAATACATTTACAGACAGCAACTTGATATCGAACTTGCATACTTATCGAAAGCTATAGAAACCAAACTACGGTCGAAGGACGTGTTGTTGGTTAGTCAAGGCTTAATACTGTCGCAAATACAGTATTTGTGGTGAGGGTCCGTGGCCTACTTGCTACGTTCCGGGTAGTTTGTGTTGCAGCGGCATGTGTGACCTTTAACTCGTTATTTAGATAAGATTATATAGTATAAACTCGTAAGTTTACTTTGTAATACATATGTATGTATAACAAAATTTTTTTTTCGGCTTCAAGCTATATTCTCCTTGTAGTAGAGTAAGCAGAGGAAGCCTAGTGTTAAGATATTCTGCCATATTCTGGAGGCATTGAGTGTTGAGTAGCGGACCTCAACGCCGCGCTTTGCCTTATTTATGCCGCTCTTTTCATTTCCATGAGTGGGAATCGAATTCACAATGGTTTTTGCACACACAATTGTGCCCCTGAGCCCCTACGCTCATTTAATTTAAATATTTGAATTAACATTATGTATTTAGGTACATTAGTATATGAAATATTATTTTGCACAATGTTAGTGAAGAATGGAGTGATGTTTCAATATTAATTTTCCCTTGTAAAGCAAACGGTAGCGCTTGTGATATTCCAAAATGGTCTAAAGTTTATGGCATGGAAAAAACCTGAACGAAGCGATCGCGTCATGCCCTCAACCCATCACCAATACAAGACTCTTACACCATATAAGACGATGGATTTAAGATCCTACTATGTTAATTTGATTAGAACAAAAAAAAACGAATTGTCATTGATGTAAAGATTTAATGTAAGAAAAACAAAAATATGTATTAGCATAAGTATTAGAGTCAATATTTAGAAGAAATAGCAAGAAGCAATTATACAAAATTTGCTAAATAAAAAATGCGAAAGAAAAATGTACAAATAAAGGACAAAATAAAAGATTCTCCAAAAGTAAAAAATGGAAAATAAAAAGAATTTATTCAGAATTCAGCAGAATTCTATAGAGATATTTTATCATCGTAATATTTGATATTTTTGTCAAGACTTAGATGATCACCATTTCTTGTTATTGTCCCCAATAATGTGGAAAAAGCTTGAATTATATGTAAGTTCCTAGTAATTATAAATACTCAGCCGTCCTTATTATTTATTATATACATAGATAACATTTCAATAACAATTTAACAAGATCTTCAAAGCAACATAAATAAACCGTTTAGCAAATCCTCAACTCAGTTCAATTTACTGCGTGTTTGCGTAATAAGGTACTGTGGCCTATATCCGGGAATGTTCCTTTGAGGTTCAGGTCGTTGTCAAGGGTATGTTGTGTTGCCAGGTTACAAATTGTCTCTCTTTTATAAGATAATTGTATCATTACTTGTTTCTGAAATCGTAATGTAGAAATAAGGATCAAATATTATTTCAATATATGAAGTATATGCGTCATGTTTCTCTTTATTGGTGTTGGCTATGGCAAATTGTGGTTGATTGTTTCGTTACACAAACTTCTTTTAAGGTTTCCATGACAGAATTATAATTTTTCGTAATAGCAAATTGTTTAAATATTGTACATTATTTATAATTATTTATTAAAATATTTTTAAAAATCCTAGATCATTGAGGCCGTCGTGGCGCAGGGGCACAAGAGTGGGGGGCTGTAACGAGTGCGAAAGTTGTGTGCTTGATTGGCCACACTCGGGGGAATGAATTATTTATTAATATTTTTATTCCTTCGACAGTGGGGAGCGGAGTGTCTTAACAATAGGTTCACTAGGCATAAGGTTCACTAAGCGAGACTGCAAAAAATCTTGACATTCAAATCTAAACTACTACTAAAATGAGTCTGGCAACATTATCAGAACGAGAAAGGGCCATATGAGTAAGCGAGAGAGGTGTCAAACAAAGTTGACCCTGGTAGTAAACCCGTCCGGATCAATATGAGGCCGGAGGGGAACAAAGACGTTACATGAAAGAATTATGTCATCGTAGTACAACGTAGTACATTAACATCTGAGCTTTGTAAGCTCTGTATTTACGCGTCGCGTGTAAAGTTTTTGTTTTCAATTGTTTGTCTCATTTATATAGTGATAGTAAATAATGTTGAATATTAAATTACCTTACTATAGAGATCGAGATCGCAGGGCTAAAGTGTGTAACTGGAAACGCGGCTGGTTGTAGGTTCGATCCCCACTGGAGGAAATGCTATTGCATTTTCTAATTATTAAAAAAAATATATATTTTCATTACTTCGCTCTAAAAAATCAGCTTGTTTAATAAAATTTGGTTTAAATTCCTTTTGGAGAGTGATCTATTGTGTTTTGTGTATAGAGTGGCTATGTTACTTTTACTTCGAAAATTGTAACAACATTTAGTTATCAACACTTCAATAACAGGAAAATAAGCGAGAACAGTAAAGCGGTTATCTCATCAATAACTTGTTTACACTACACTTTATCTACAGAACTTGTTTAATTATTACATTACTCATTATATCCATACTCTCCTTGTACTTGTTGTTAATGAAATTGAAAGTTTAGATTATTTTTTTCTAATAAAACCAGGTGAAAATATGAAAGTTATTTTGGTGATAATCATCACGTTAGCCTTTTTTAAGAAAAATAACATCGTCATGCTGTAATGAAATATATTTGTAATTCAAGCTGCACCAACTGCTCTAACTACTACAAATATCAGTTAAGATTTATTATGTTAAAACGTCTTTTCAGCATATTTTTATGCGACTACTGCGAAGCAAAAAGAAGGGTTATGATTTTGACCTCTGTGTATACATGCCACATACATGCATACACAGAGGTCAAAATCATGGATTTTTATCTGTTTCCTCATAACTTCTAAACTAGTTATCATAATTAAACAAACGAGGTGTCGTTAGGAGCCTCTTGATCGTCCGCTAGTTATATAACGTCACGTTTAATTGACTACAGCGCCTTCTAGAGGACTTAAAGTAAAGAACTAAAACAAAATCTTTAAGGTATCGTGTGTAATATCAAATGAAATAACTTTCTTAGCAAATATGTAAACATTATCAACTATTGCTCACGGCTTCAATTGCAATTCACTGATAATTTGAAAGAATTTATAAATTCTTCATTTTTAAACCAACTGGTATTTAACTAAATAGGTTTTATTGTTTCATATTGAAACAATAAAACCTTAACTACTATATTTTTGAGTTATTTGTCCTGTTATGATACGTTTAGAAGTTATTTTATAAATTCTTGTTAAATTTCATGATTGCACACGATTGTTCTGGGCTTGAACTTTGCCATAAAACGGGCGTCAAACTTGGTTAGTGCGGAAGTAAAGTGTGACGAATCAAAATGCAAGAGCACACTGAATGAATACATATAAGCATAATACTTTATCGTATTTAGTTGTTTAATTTTTGTGTCTGATTTAGAAGGATAGGTAGAGGTGATAGTGTTAGTGCATTCCGTTTCCCACACAGCGCCAATTTCTCGAGCCTGCGTGTTGAATGGTGGAATTCAACGCTGCAAAATGTAAATGTACATTGTTTTCAGAGTATCCAATAGCTTGTCATTTTTTAACTTGCCGTAATGTTTGCAACAAAACTGGTCATAAGACTAATATATTGATAATGAAAATACTAAGAATAATATATTGGTATTTTAGCCATAATAATATGAAACCTTGTTACTTCATGATCCGCTGAGCAGCCCTACCGAAAATAAGCGTCAAAAGTTAAAATAAGAGCCAAGTTATCTAAATCTAAAATAGATAACTGTGTTATATAAGTTAAGTTAACATATTCGCTAATAAAGTTAAAATTTTGTGAACACAAAATTTAAAAGTAAACAATATGTTATTGACAATGCACCAGCGTTTATATAATCCAATACTTATTCAATTCATATGTGTTTATACCCATTGATAAATACATATCACGAATCGTGGAAAATATCAGTATATTGTTGACCTACAATTATTTTGGGTCTTGGTTAGATCGAGATTAAGATGGTAATAATTTGTTTACGCAATTAAGCAGCCTCCACACGTACACATTGCTTTCTTTTACTTTTATTATATGTTTTTAGTACAAGGCTTAATAATATTATTTTGATATATTTATTTATCTTTCTGTATATAATAATTATATAGTCATCTTGATTGATATCTATATATAATATACTTATATAATATATTTCAATACTATTTGATTAACTTTTATATTATTTACATTTTTGAGTTTATTCGATTTATATGCTTGTTTACAAATTAGCAGAATCACTCTGCCATTTAGTGATATTTGAAAATATGTTTGGCAAAACGTGAAGGTATGCTATTCAAACTGGTGATCAAGGCCAATTAAATATACGCACAACTGCGCTATTGGGTTATTAATTCTTTGTATTATTTTTAAACAACGAATGTTTTTTGCGAGTTTATTTAACAAAGAGTAAATGATAAAAGTAAACTAAGTCTAAAAAGGCATATCTAAGGAATGAACCTTGTACCTTCTCCTTGTATCTCCAAAAAATAGATTCGGCCGCCGCTTTTACAGTCGTACGCGTGTGCCCCTGCGCCACGATGGCTTCAATTTAATCAATATAATTGTATCTCTATTCTGTAGATTGTTAACCTTTTTTCTACTTAAATTTTTAAAATAAATTTTAAAAAATTATTTGATAAATCTTGTATTTTTAATAAAAATTCCGCGTAAGCGACAATATGAATTTATTGTATACTTCTGTTTATTATATAGGTTTTTGTATATTAGAAATATCATGTGTAAATTTCCTTACATAATCAATCATAAGTAACAACCTGTTGGTGTTTTTCAATACTTTTTGTTTTTTATCTTGATAGCTCTATATCAATAAATACGTGAATTATGGATCTAGGCTGGTTCCATTACGTCACGTGGTTATCTTTTATATTCTAATCTTGCCGTCTATTTTCAACATATTGAGATGCTTATCGGTCACATGGTTTGACAGATTCTTTATATAGAAAAAACTCAATGATAATAATGAAAAAAATAATGTTATTATATTGAAAGAGAAATTTTGTATGTCTGTAGGCATGCTTAAATTTTTAGTTGTTTGTAACGTTATTATTTAATCAATTATCGGGTCGAGGTAAGGAACAAGTAGTGTTATAGTCTATAATTTATATGTCACCTCAAATATGTTTAATTTCATAATAATTTTGTCAACTTATTAAAACGTCAATATCCTAAAATAGATACTTGTATGTATGTATTTCCAATTTCTAATTAACATATGTCAGCTTCACGCTGTATCCTGCACACAACAGGGTAGGTAGAGGGAACCTAGTGTTAAAACACTCCGTTCCCCACTTTCCGCTGAGCTCTGGAGGTATTGCGTGTTGAGTGGTGGAACTCAACGTCGCGCTTTGTCTCGACACCAGAGGGAAGAAATGAAAATATAAATGTAAATAAATATTTCATTTCCTGGAGTGAGGATCGAACCCACAACTACGGTTTTAGAGTAACATAATGTGCTTCAAAGTGATAGGAACTACATATGTTCACATTTTATTTAAATAAATAAAAAAATACATAAAACAAAAAAGGACCGTTTTCTTTACTACATCTTGTAAGAAAGTGTTGTCGTTGTCGACTGTTTATATAAAATGATGATGATAATACGGCTTGTTCAAATTCTTAAAGAACTCTAAGTATAGGTAATTGTCCAGTTCTAGATGTTATTTCACTTATATACATGTACAAATGGTTAACCTAAGGCCTAAACACATAATTTTGCTCTATTTATTATTTTACTTCGCACTCGTTCCTAGTACTTATTTACGTAAAACTAATAGCCAATAATTATTAATACATAACTAAAACATTGCACAACTCGGTTATTTTATATAATTTATTATAGTATAATTTATAATAGTATGAGGCCAGTCGTGGCGCGGGGGCACAACGTGTGACTGTAAAACCGACTGGTTTTGGGTTCGATCCTCACTCGAGGAGATGAGATATTTACTTAAATTTATATTTC
Organism: Heliconius hewitsoni; assembly: GCA_018230445.1. Classification (NCBI taxonomy): domain Eukaryota; kingdom Metazoa; phylum Arthropoda; class Insecta; order Lepidoptera; family Nymphalidae; genus Heliconius; species Heliconius hewitsoni. The sequence goes on from DWAN01003836.1 coordinate 7,794, forward strand.
CATTTCTTCGCTCTGTTGTCTAGGACAAGCGCGGCGTTGAGTTCTGCCACTCAACAAGCAATGTTTCCAGAATTCGGCAGAAAGTGGAGAACGGAGTGTCTTAACACTAGGTGCCCTCTGCTTACCCTGCAGTGCGCGGGATACAACGTGAAGCTGATTTATTTATTTATTTATAATAGTATGCCTAATGCCTCGTTATGGAATAAACTTAATTTTTATTATAGAATCAGTTAATAATTATTATTATGTATTCAATATACGTAATAAATAAAAGTGTATAGCGATGTTTACTCGATTGTAATACAACAGATGACCTTGACTTTGAAAGCAACAACGACATTGTGATAATCACTTGGAATCACTTCTGATTGTTCTTTTATAATAGAAAGATATTATTTTTAATTTTATGTTTTTTTACTTTGTTTCTCATATTTAGGCGGCGTAAACACAACGTTGCGGAAGCCACTCTTCCTCACGTTTACTCTACTATACTTTAGTTAAACTAGCGTCAGCGAGGCCAGTCGTAACGCAAGTATTCGACTGTAAACGCCACAGGATGTGGGTTCGATTGTCATTTGAAGAAAATAAATATTTAATAATTTAATTTTTCTTCTCTGGTAACGTAATATAAAAAAAATGAAAATAAAACCTAGCGTCATATACTCTTGAGGCCAGTCGAGGCGCAGAGGCACAAAGTGTGACTGTAAAATCGACTGCTTGTGGGTTTGATCCCCACTAGAGGAAATGAAATATTTATTAGCATTTACATTTTCATTTCTCGCTCTGGTGTCGAGGCAAAGCCCGGCATTGAGTTCCGCCACTCAAGACGCAATGCCTCCAGAACTTGGCAGAAAGTGGGGAAAGGAATGTCTTAACACTAGGTTCCCCCTGCCTACCCTGCTGGCTGCGGGATACAGCGTGAAGGTGATATATATTCTGTTATCTGCTTTTCGCTAAAATTCGAAATATTGTGCGTTAAGTTGAGTTCCACTTCACTTTTTGCTTTGCCAGAGCGGGGAAATAATAATTTATATTTCCGAGTGAGGATATTCGATCTTCGCAATTACAGACACACACACTGTCCCAATCGCAACAGGTTCTTTTTGACTCCATTTGGAAACAATGTACGTTGGAATTCCAAGTAAAGATAATATCAATAATATTCGATAGACTAAAATCTACCCACAAACAGTACATATGTGCAATAGAGTCAAATAATATTGGATAATTAATAGTGGATGAACATTTATTTAAAAACTTTTTTTAGTACATTTATCTCTTCGGATTGTAGATAAGGCAGACAAATTGCAGCTTAAACTGTCTTCCATTTGGAGGCATTTTCATTTGATTATGATAACATTGATCTCGAAGTAAATTGTGTATAGCCCGACATTTATACTAACTGCGCTACATAGGTGTTTCTTTTAATTAATTTTATTATTCGCGTTCTGAAAGCTATTGACAATAATATTATTATCCGTAACTTCTTTATTATATACAATTCTAGAATGTAACTACACTATACTAAAATAACTTGTTAATTATAAAAAATAGAGAAAATTTTTAAAGTATATTCAAGAAAATATGAAGAAAGTTATCGGAAAGTAAACCTACCTTAAGATTATTTTTAATACCACGCGGTACAATGGATAACCTTGCCTTTGAAAACGATCACGACGCGCTGAGCACGTGTTTGTCATAAATACTGCGATCTCAAGGCCAGGTGACCTGTTCTCTTGCTTTTGATATCATTTTAGAGGTTTTACACTTTAAATGTTCTCGAGTTAAAAGCTTTGTGGAGCTTTCGCTGTATGAGTAATGTAATATGTATGTAGGTATTTGATGGAAATGTATGTATGTACTATGTATGTAGCTGTCTTATATTTTAAGTTTTTATATTATACAAAATATAATTATAAAATTTTAAATTTTTTTTGTGCGTGTATAGAAATTATATCTTTTCAATTAATGAAATCATCTATAACTAGTAAAAGTACTCATTAGATTATACTAAAAAAGCATGACAAATTTAATCAAATGAGAATCAACATATCTTGTTAGGTTGCTTAACCTTACTTTACAATTATTCTGTTCATATGTCTATTGAAAGCTTCATACACATAATATCAATTTAAAATCAAAATACCATTAAATATTAATGGAATTTTTTTAATAGATATAGATCTATAAAAATATTTTTATTATGATCTTTACAACAGCTAGTCGTTACTGTAAAACTGTTTGGTATGACTCACATTCTATATAAAACAACAATATAATATCAAATAGTAGTCGTTAAAATAATTGATTTAACAGATGTGTTGTTGTTCAATATTTATTTGGCGGCGTAAATTTTTCATTACTAAAAAAAATATTTTAAACAAATTCCAATTGTTTTTTGTTTACAATGTTACTTGCTGTAAAAACTTTTTTCCGTGTGTATTATTGACATTGCGTGTTGTGTCCGCTGCACATGGTCTTAATATCCAGAGCGAAGATATAAAAAAAAAATCCTTTCGAGTGATAATCAAACCCACAACCGTATGGATTATTGCAGCACAGTGGCTATGCCGTTATACCATGTCTCTAAAATATGCATAACACATAAAACGTATTAAATAGCGGAGATAGCAAAGATATTTAATTAATACCTATTAGGTAGGTATTTCGTTATAGCACCTGTAGTGAAAGTGATTATATGTAACTAATATTATATGCAGGCCAGTCGTGGCGCAGGGGCACAAAGTATGAAATATTTATTTACATTTATATTTTCATTTCTTCACTCTGGTGTCTCGACACCAAAGCGTGTCTACCACTCAACAATGCTCGGCGGAAAGTAGAGAACGAGAGTGTCTTAACTATTTCCCTGCTGTGTGCGGAATACAGCGTGAAAGTGATAAAAAAATATATAGATATTTTTGTAAATTAAATTTACTACACAATAACCACTAATAGACATTGGCCTTGTGTGGCCATCTGGTTATTTATGTTTCCACAATTGCTCGCGAAACTCCACTGGGATTGTTATATTGTGTAGAAAACGGTGCACAAGCACTATTTACTACTAAAATAAATTTGTTTGTTTAATGCTCCTTTCATGGTTGGTGCCTATAGCGAGTGCACGAAAATAAACGATATACCAAATTTAATCTTTTGTCCTACTTTGTATATGATTTTACAATATTTATATCGGTATTTAACTTTCAGCCGTAGGTTAAGGCTTTTTTTGTAAGCTTAATGCGTACGTAAAAATACAAGATTTGAACCAGCAATCGTCTCTTATAGCAACTAAAAACGTAACAACGGCGTCGTGTTCTCTATAACTTTACGACATAAACAAAGTCATAGTAAAATAATCATCAACTATTTATATCAACATAATAAATGAAAACATACTTAAACTTAACATAAATTAGCAAAAAAATCTGTTAAGTGCGCATTATTTTTATGTAAATAAATACCATTTGTATTGAAACATAATAACTTGTTGATAAAGAGTAGCGCTAGCTCGGCACGTAGTTCTTACGAACTTCTATATAAATAATGTAAAATTATTTTATTATTATTAAGGAATTCGTCAATGGAACTGCGTATTTTGCTGTACGGGTATGTAGTTACTGCGAAAATGCTGAAATATAACCTTATTTTTATACTATTTGTATAGTGACAATATTCATAAATGACAACATAATGTTGTTGTGTTGTCCCGTTCTTATTTAAACTTGAAAACACTAATACAATCGATTGATTTGGATTGATTCTTATATCCTTTTGAGATTAATTATTTGGAATTATGGAAGATTACTCTTGTTAGTTTAGTGTATAAATTGTTGTTGTTTTAAAAAAAAATCATAGATTTTTTATAACTTTTAAGAGGTTTGGTTGGTTCCATTTCAGTTATAAAAATATTCTATTACAGTAAGATAACTATGCACTATTCGCACATTTTAAAATATTACATGATATTGCATGATGCGACATAATGCCGAATTTTGTTAAGCTAGACTGACGAAACGATAGTAGTATATAAAAATAGACCAAATACTAAGAGAAAATCGAATCTAGAACCATTGCTAACAGGAACTTGCCAACTGTGCCACTGTGGTGTCAAGATACTATTTCCAAAACGTAAATAAATAATGATTAGAAAAGAGTTACGAGAGTCTTTAAACATTAGAAGCTATTCACCTTTGGTATAATTTGCAACCGATGATCTTGGCTGTGACCCAGAAATAATATTTTGGATTATTTATACAACGACGAGTCCCGGTGTACGAATATTTTTGTAGAGTGTAGGATGTTTACGTTGTGACCGTAAATATTTTTTTTTGGCGTTGAGTCTACTTTTAGCTTAGTTTTCAGTGATTAAGGCACAAAATTATCTTATTTGTAAGTTTTCGTACACAATTTCTTTAGAGATCGATAATGTAAATCCTAAAGCATAACAAAATAAAATATTTTAATTAAAGAAATATTTATTCTATTATACTTTACGAAAATTAAATATTTGTTCTAAAAAATTAAACATATCTATAGGTACTTTCTACTTTCCAACCACCTGGGTGACCACTGCGGTTTTATCATTGTATAATTTAAATTATATATAATTTCAACGAAAAAAGAATTTCGTATTTCTCAAAAACATTAATCTAAAAATGTCAAGGTGATATGGCAAACATGATATTTTTATATTTAACTTTTCGTATTCGTGGACCACCGCACGCTATGATGTCATACCAGCTTTGCGCTATGTGAACAGACTGCTAAATACGTACGTATTTTATTTAATGGTACTTTTAATAGTATTTTCAAGAATATTCAGGTCATGAAGATAATCCTTCCTCGCTTTGTGGTTTCACGTTATAAAATAATATGCTCCACAACAAACTACGTTCGTTAAGTGTTGTATAAAAATGAAATAAACATAAACATAGTGTACAAATTTATTAATTTACTGTGGTGATTTTTTTATGTCGCTAGAGATTATTTATTTCGTGACATATTGTTCTTTTAACACTTAATTTTTTTAATATTTAAGGTGAAACTTTACATTACACTAATAATATATATATATATATATATATATATATATATATATATATATATATAT
>DWAN01003837.1:0-12904 GCA_018230445.1 Heliconius hewitsoni
CCACAACCAGTCGGCTTACAGTCACACTTTGTGCCGCTGCGCCACGACCGGCCTCAAATAGTAAGTAAGTGTGTAGTTATAATAATATGAATTTTTCATTTAAAAATTAGCATATTAAAATATTTTGACTTTTATTTGTAATTAATTTACTGCAGGCGCAAGAGAAGGTAATTAATGAAATAAAAATCTGAAAAAAAAAAATGAAGTAAGTAGGTGGGTACATTAAATACAAAGGCGTGGGCCGTTATATAAGCGATTCGAGGACGCTCAATGAAATACGGACGGATGTCTTCTCGAGTCTTCCCTCTCTTATGATTGCTATACGCTTACGGCGTATATGAAGAGAATTTATTTACGTCTTGAATACATTGTTATTATGAATCATTATCCTATACCGTTGTATAAGGAGTTACATAAATGTTTATTATGATTATATAATATTTTGTTTAGCTTGACGCTTTATTCCAAAATACCAGAGTATTAAGGCACTCCGTTCTCCGCTTTCCATTAAATTCGATACAGTTTGTGTTACCAGAGCATGGAAAATGAAATTTATTATTTCCCACTAGATAGAAGAGACTAGAGATCCATTTATATATACATAAATTTTATTAAACAATAAACATGGAAGGTCATGTAAAAAGATATTTATAGCCCTGAAACCCGGATGTTTTGTGTAAAGAAGTAGAAAAGTTATCAATTTTTTATTGTGTTATAAAAATTGTTAACATTTTATAATAAGTATTAAAATTGAATCTTAGGTTCATGTACATGTAAAATACTTATTTAGAAAATTTTCTGTCCTAAGTGTGGAATAACACTTTAAAAATGTTTTAAAAAAGTCATATACATGTTGTACTTCTAAATACGTCTTACTTTGTATTGTACCAGAATCTAAAGTAAAATTAACAAAAAGGCTCAAATAATTTGCTATTATAAATATACGCGATAAACTTACGATACAAAATAATACACGATTTCCTAATTGCAAAACGCTGTCTATAGAATGCAGGCTTATTGCACCAGATTTAATAACAGTACTGCACCAAAATGTATATGTAGGTAGGTAGCTACGTATAAAAGCCTCGTGTCACGTAGATACTTCAGCTATGACGCAAATTTTGGATCAGCCGCTCTCGCCAACGTAATCATTAAATCAGCACAGTCAGGGTCGTCTCAAGTAGTTTGATTCAACTGGAATTCATAAACTTTTCGGATTTGTTAAGGTTAGTCGAAGGACCTGCCTATAAAATGATATTCGCTAACCGGGCGATTGCAAAAATCATAATTTAAAAGTAATGTAGTCAGTTAATTTTATAAATATCCGAATATATATATACATGTCAGTTAAAACAACCCTTGCTTTAGATTGTAAATTACGACAACCCTTAAAAATGTGTGGTTGGCTAACCCACTAAATCACTTGCCTAAAAATTTAGATCTTACGCGCATATAATAGAAGAAATTTCGATACATTAAAAAATAAATACATATATAAGGCCATTAGTGACATGAATTATATGATTATTTAAGTGTATTTAGGAAAAATGGGTTGGTTATTTTAATATGGTTATCGATACTGTTTTACGCGTTATGTTAATATCAATTTTTTGGACTTTTGTTTTTTCTGCTCGCCAAAATTGTCATATTTAGCGGAAAATATTTTGTTACTTTATAATTATCAATCTTGTATAACTACGCGCGCATAGCAAACGCGGTATAAGCATTAATTATATATGTATAATAACCCTCTATCGGTCAGTGAAAGTCCCATTAAAAACGATTTAGCACAGACTTATAGAAAGACAGACTGACAAAAGTATTTAGTATCGCGTAAATAACTATTTCTACAGAGCTGAGAATTTTATGGGGCTCCTTCGCCTGTGGGGCAGCGTTCCAGAATCTTATATCATGGATGGATGAACGCATCCACACACAATAATAATAATAAAAAAAAAACCGGTTAACTTAAAACTTAAAAACAAAATAGACCAGACAAGCGCGAGACGGGCTCACTCACCGAGGGTCCCGTACAAGATTGGAGGTCTCGAGCTTTTTCCGAAATTCAAGTTTTGTTAGGTCAAAAGGTCAAAATAATAAATCTAAAAAAAAACTTTTTTTAGATTTATTATTATGATAATATGATTAATGATACAGTCAGATTTTAGACCACGCGGACCACTACTTTGTATTACTTTATTTATTTTTAATAATATGTTATTTTGTTACAGCATATCAAATAACAGATATGCTGCAAATTCAAAAATTTTAAAACACTTCATTCCCCACTCTATCTTTAGGGTAGACAGAGAGAAAGACCTTTTGAAATCTCCGAACTATATACATTCGATATGAACGTAACGATAGCGCGATCTAACTTCCTTCAACGCCATCTGTATTCGCGACCGCTAAAACTATGTTTTACAGTGTTTTTTTTTCTTGAGCGACTAAGATTGAATTAAAAGCGTGCTAAGCTACGACAATTATTTAATTATAAATCTGAATTGATCTCGTGTTCTTATAATATTGTAATAATGAAAACTAAAGTTTCAGCTAATTCAATTAAATAGTTATTTTATGGCAATTTACTGAGACAAAATATTTTATATTGATATAACATTTTTATTTATGAGCCAATTTAAAATAAAATAAACACAAAATTTTAAAGGACATTTACCAATACTGAAAACTATATTATATTCAGTTAAGCTATTTCTGAGATTAGTGTGCACAGACAAAAAGCAAAAAAAATCTAAGTTATGGTTTTTTACATTCAGTAAGGATCTTAAAATAATTATATTATATATAGATTAAAAGACAAGGTGATAAGTGCAAAAAATAAATTTGAAATAATTTATTATTATCTTGAGATTCTTTACGGATAACACAATCTTTTGAAGTTCCAAGCTACATTCGTTAATAGAATGTGTAACTTCAAAAGAATAAATCAGCCGTACTTATACATATAAGCCGTGTAGCTTAATGATGTCTCGATATTTTTATCAACTGCGCATAAGATTTTTTCTTCTTGAGTTAATAATTGACGAACTACTTTTAGTCGGCAGTGCAATGGATTGTAAATAAATAACGCGATATCGATTCTTCAATAATATACCCACGTACATATTGAGAATGCATGTATCGATCGCGTGCTCAGCATTTATAATATAACTTGTATGCAATGTGTTTGCAGAAATGATAACGATAGCCAAGAAATAGAGCTTTTTACAGAGAATCTCTTATATATTATATATAGATACGGGTTTAATAGTCTATTGTGATAGATGTACTCGGATTTTAACTCTTTTCATCCCCATAAACCAGTATTGTCAGTTTTATAGCGTGGATAGAACAAAGGTCGTTAAATACGAGAGTACTTTTATTTACGTACAGATAGATATACGAGTATATACCTCTAGCTAGCTTACCTCTGTATACTGTATACCGTATTTATTGAGGTTTTGAATCACTTTATTATATGCACGGTCATTAAAACCCATTCGTTCTGGCTAATACAATTGTATTAATTATTGCTATTAAAAATAAAATTTCTGAAAGTGAGACGACACGAGTTCAATTTCGGGTACAGTTAATACAGCATCAGCGAAGTATTGACTGAGTGAAATTTTCACAAGCTGTTTTTAAATTTTACTTATTCAAAGTAATAAATAAAATGTTAAGAATGTAGTTAAACTTTTATATATCTTATTATTCATTATTATGGTTGAAACGTTATTTTCTGCCAACAGTCAACATTAATTTGTTCATCTAACCAGCAAAACCAGATCAAGTTGCTACAACTAACAAAATTTTAGTAGAAAAATACATTTGTTGTATTGAAAGATTTAAACCAAAGTAATGAATTTAAATCAATATATACATGCAATTTTTCTACGTCATAAATAAATATAAGTGAACACTTTTATCATAATTATACAAATATTAAATGTAAATATTGTTTGTTTTAACCAAGACGGTCATCAAATTGAGAGATTCAAACATGACGTAGCGTCGTTAAGCACAATGGCATTTACGATGGCTACCGCGTGGCGCCCGTTGATGATTATCGTTCTGATGTCGTTAGACCCCTATAAAGAAGACACAATGTCGATGGCCGCTTCCTCTGAAGAGGTTTACATTAAACAACAATCAAATTATCATAATCTACATGGTTAGGCGTCAGTACTCTAATATTAATGAAATCATGCTTCGCAAGAAGGTCTTTTAACATAAAAATATGTATAACAATACTATACTTAAATCCAAGTTGACATACAGTAGTCTCGTCAGAATTTAGTCTTAGCTGTGGAATGAAATAAAAAATATAATAACTCATTACACGTCTGTACCGGTTTTGTCAGTCAATATTTGAAGATAAATAACTACTTAGTTACTTATTTATACATTTATATCTTTTTATTAGTTATTTTTGTAATAAAACAGAAAAAATTGTAGTCAATACAATAATATTCCATGATATTGATTTAGCATTCGTTTCTATTTCTATTAAAAATGCAAGATTTGCGAGAAGATAAAAATAAAGCAGGGTACCATTGGTAGTAGCTACCAATTAACTTTATTTATAGACAAAAAAATACATATAAACATTGTTAAATTACTATTTACCAATACTTAAAAGGATCAGGTCGCAAATTACTATAAAAAGATTTTCTATTTCGGACACACCTTCGGACTCGTCCTTGCGATGTTCACAACTCACTCATGATTAAAAATATTTATTAAATTCCCTCGAACATGTCTATAATCTAAATACTGCGTAAATAGTACTAGTTTTATGCTTATTTACATAATTTGGTCATCGTCATGTGAACTATAAAACAAACGTTTTTCGATAAAGTACCAGTTTCTATTTCGTGCACGTCTCGTCCTTGTCGAGTTGACAGCTTAGTGAGAAGACGATAAAGTATCATTCTTCTAAAAGTTTTTGTTTCTCTTTTGTAGTGCATTTTAGTATTATTAATTAATTAAATTAATAATTAGAATTCTGCTCTATGTGATTGCACTGAAACGCAGGGTTTATATAAAACCCTATAACTCCCTCAAAGGGTGATTAAGAACAGGTGGTTTTGCAATCTACTTACATATAATACTAGGTTGAGTTGGGATCCAACCCATTTCACAATATATTATATAATTAAATTATTTAAAATACTTTTGTTTCATGTGAAAAGAAAAATATTATCTAATATTTCCTATACATTTCTTTTACTTATAATCGTAGTATACTCGTCTAAGCTTTATTGCTTTCTTAAGGTAAATGTACAATAATAAGAAAACAGGTCACGCAAAAATGTAATAACAAATGGGAAGGTAGATACTTAATATAAATCTAATTTTCTTGGAAAATAGCTATCGTTTTAGGCTTTAGAAAAATATACCTAGTATTAAGTGATGATAATGATACAAAATATATTATGAAGTGGTGATAAGGTGTAATATTTGCTTATATAATATTTCATAAAACTCTCATCTGCCTACTCTGCTGTGTGCGTGATACAGCATAAAGTTGATTTAATTTAATTAGATTTTTATAGCATATAGTCTTAGAAAATTCAGTATTAATACAGAGACGAAAAAGAAACTTTTTCTACGTTTACTTACTTTTTCTATGTCTATGTGGCACGTACACTATGTGGCACGTGCAGAGGTCGTGTATTCAAATTTCTAATAGTAAATGAGTGAGTACGGCGTTGGGTCCTATAATGGTAGAAATTAAAAAATAAAAACAACGTCACTCAACTACTATTACTATAGTAGGACAATATAGGCTCTCTGTTTTCGCCTCCCCGCAATATATGGGCGATGCGAGAAGATAAAGTTATTTACGTACAGATATATTTGTTACAAAAAAAATGTCCTACAAAAAGACCACAGATAGTAATCGAATATTTTAAAGATAATTACAAAAAATATATAACTAATTAGTTATCTGTGCTATACTACGTCTCAACAATCTCAACTAATCGATCTTTGGCAACATTTAACAATATTTTTACTAAAATAAGTGTAGGTATGGAGAGCAGTAATCGTTGCAAAGTATTCGCTATTCACAACAAGCTGTAACACGGTTGCCTTGAAGTCGCCACATGAAATTGCATTCAACAAGCATCTCTTCCTCTGTACGACAATATGGATGTTAGATAAATGCGTATATGGATATAACTATATAGAAGTAGTATTCTGCAAACAATTGATAAGCCATTTGAATGCTAAGTTTTATTTAAGTATAAAGGTAAGCGTATAGGTACCTATCCATTTTAATACTTAACAAAACATAGGATTTTTAAGTATTTTTGTGTTTCAATTTTAATGTGTGTGTTTGTTTTAATTTAAGCATAAATAATTGATCAATAAGAGCGGCAGCGCAGGGGCAATCGTAGACAATTTATTAGACGTTCACTATGTAATTACCTTATCAAGAATTCAACGATCATATGTTGAGATCGCTTGCTTTCTCATGTGAAGTAGGTAAATAGGCTATTTTTAAAAAATCGATGTTATAATATGTTAGAGGCAAAACGGCGCAGACACATGTATGTGACTGTAAACGTGACTGGTTGTGGGTTCGATACCCTCCAGGGGACATTAAATATTTATTTAAATTTACATTTTTATTTCTTCGCTCTGGTGTCGAGGCAAAGCACAGCGTTCAACACTTTATTATTTAAAAGATTAAAACAAATAATAGACAACAAAAACTGTTATTAATTTAATGTACAAAGTGTTTAACTGTTGTTAGTACTTTTTATCTTAAGTATGTACTGATTAAATTACAGTGATTTTTTGAAAAACTTTGAAATGTTAGTATAAACAAACAAAGTCATTATATCTACTACAAAAGATATTAAAAGAATATCTATAGTTTCAAAATAATTTTTAAAACCTACAATTATATTAAAATAAAAAATACAATCAATTTACTAATTACTGTTTAATTGTATGTCTTAAGTCCTTGAGTAATAAATTATTACTATCTGATTTAATTAATAATTATTATAAAGCCAATAAGAAATATATTTCAGATAAATGTTTATAAAACATTGTTACGGAATTTGATATTAAATTAAATTTATCACAATTTTAAACACAAACAAAAAGCCAATTACTAATTTGATATACAGAAAATTGATTGCAGTATACGCAGTTAATATGAGACGTGTTTATAAATCAGACGGACGATAATATTTACTAACCTGACGTCCACACGGAGACGGCGACGAAACGGAGCGCACGCGGCCGAGCCACAGCGGCGGTCCCCGCACACTGAGGCGCTGCTAGCCGCCAGAGGTCGTCCTACCGTCCATCGATCCACCCTTTCGTCACCCCATCCCCAAGCCACTGCGCTCCTATCTCAAGTGAATAAGATCTATTTTAGCAGCATCCATCTCAATTCCCCAGTGGTCCTCTACTGACGTAACGCCAACTTGGTGCCGCTGATCACCGAGCTTTGTCATTACGAACTGCATTAAGTCCTATTATGTCTCAAGTTAAATCCATTTTGCTCGAAAGGGATTTGAGATGACAAAAAAACAAATAAACAAACAACGTAATTTTATTTCGTAAAATAATTGATAATTCACAACATCACTACATTCGTACATTATTCGCAATACAATAATTTTAATATTAAATATATAAGTTAATTGACTTACGTGTCAATTCGCGCAACTTGCTTGTACATATTAGGTACGGTTTATAGCTCTCTATTTATTATAATACAAAAATGTAATTACTATTTATTATTATATTTAGAGAAAAATGTTGGAGCGTATAAAATACTACTTTTTGTGTATTTTTAATTTCGCAGATAAAGGTATTTTTTAATACGTCAATATTAAAATGTATTATTGATATTTATGAAGTTGTCGAGGTTCTATGCTCGGTCCCATTAACGTGTTACAAATTACAATAATTCATATATAATATATTTGTTACAATATATAAATATGATATGTTTCATGTATCAGGAGTTTTTATTTCCAATAAATAATTTTCAAACTGATTTTGTTGACAACATATAAACGTCATGATATAGGAAGACTTGATAATATTTTTTTTATAGAAAGTAACCTTGATATTTTTATATCCAAAGGTAAAGGTGAATTATAATCATGAGTTCTTGTGCCTTAACATAAGTTCATAAATAATTCTACATGAATAACATAACCTAAAATGTACAATAAGCACTTTTAAATTTATTAATAAATATAAACATATTTTATACATTTAAAATTCACAATTCATTAAACAAAATAAAACATCAACAACGAATGGAATCATTTACAGTAGTGATTACAATTATATACATATAAAAAATTGTACTTAACTATTAAATACGTTTTAAAATATTATTAAACATTAGAACAATTCCTAAGGATAAATGTCATGTTACGATAATTTTTTCTCATCACGCCACTATTAATTACGTATAGTTATTTTATTATTTTTGATAGTAAAAAGTATTATAAGGCAGAGACTGGCTTTATATTTGATATCACATTTTCTACAAAATCCTTATTGTTTTTTTTTCTAGCCAATAAGTTTTTCTCTTTTGCCATAAAAAGAACAAAAGTTGTCAGTTTTGAAAGTGACATAAGGTAGCGTCAGAAAAAAATATGTTTCTAGCGTCATTATATTAAAAATTGTGAAATTATAAAAAACACTACATTCTGCATGTACAACAATACGTTTTCTTGTTGTTATCAGATCAAGGAAATTCTCCCGAGTGGGAGTCGAACCCGCAACCGTAGCGTTTATAGTCACACGTTCTGCCGCTGCATGACAAAAGTAAAATTCTCATAATACAATACTAAATGTGAATATTATAAAATCTGATAAACTTTTCAAATAATATTTACTTATCTAAATAATGAATATCTAAATTGTATAAAACATATTATTCCATTAATGATGTTTTAAAAATTACAACCTGTGAAATATAAAATTATTTTTTTTTTCTTTCCCTAAGCACCATTTAAGACACGCAATCAATATAAAAAAAAAATAAAGGAACCTAAAGATTAAGTTTTTTTTATATTCAAAGGCGTCTTTTTGTATTGATTATTAATGAAAAACTAATAAAAAAACAAATAATTAAGTTGTATGTTTCTAAAAGTGAACCTTAATGTATAATGAAGACTTTAAATAGTATTCATTGGAATAATATTTGAATGTCTCGGCCACCATATTGGGTGAAAATGAATAAAAAAATGTACTTTAAGAAATATTTATAATATAAAAAAAAATGTTTTTGCACTATGGTAAGCCATAATGTTAAGACATTAAACTTCAAAATTACATGAAAATGAAATCATAGTTTAATTTGTAAATGCCCCACAAATGATAATATGTGAAAATGTTAAAATCTTGATACTTATATCAAGTATGGGCATTATGGCAATATGAATCTATCAATATATTTGTACACGTCGCCGAACGTAGGTATTTAACTTAAATAATAATTATCACAAGTAATACTTACAAAACTAATACATTATATGTACCATTTAGTATATACCTATAGCCTCTAGAAATTTTTTTTGCTACTCATTCTAACATTGCCTGCAGAAAAATAACAAGGGTTTTGAATGGTTATAATGTTGTCAAAAAGATATTTAATAATATTATATTTTGTATATTTTTTTTTATTATATAATATAATATATTCATTTTAGATTGATGATCGCTATCTAAATAGGTTATACCAATATTTTTAATTATTTTCTTAGAACTTGGAAGACTAGGCCAGTAGGTAGTTTCTATGACGAAGTACATTAAACTGCCAGCAATATTAGTATCAGTAACGACATTACTTTCAATATGGCTTTTATAGATGTTACTATCTTGACCATGATACCGTAAGTCGTTGTACTGACAATGTATGACTAATCATAAACACATACATGTATTTAACATTTAGGCACATTTTTGTAACATTAAAAATTTCAATATGAAATTTTCTCTTACAAAAATACTTCTAAAAATGTGTCACGCGATTTGTTTCAGTTAGTTGTTAATAAAATATCTATGTAACATGAACTGTTCATTGTACTCAAAAAGTTTTATCACATTTATTATAATGTTTGCATTTCAAAACGAATTTAAATATTATTTTAATTAATATTCTAATACAACAGCGAATTAAGATTTCGATCGATTTAGATAATGTGCAGTCCGTCTAGTATTAGTGCTTAGTTTAAGAAATTACTTAGTCAACGTGTCTAATGTAAGATATATGAGTTCTAAGAATCGAGAGTATAGTTGATAATAAAAAACCTACTATCTATCAGTAGCACTGTTATCAGTTCTGTTAACCAGATGTTTGCCCTCGGTTGTTCGGTTGTTATAATTATTAACAAAATAACCATCTTTTTAATATCTAAATGAACAGTGTTCTTTAACAATTAGATATATTTTGATAAGTTTTCAAATAACATTAAATTAATTATGTAAAAAAAATTCTACTCTCTACGGAATTAAATATAGGAGATTATTTTAATGTAAATGTAGAAAAAAAAGTACTTGAATAATAACCATAAGCAACTGAACCACTGAGGTGCACAATTACTTTATATTCGGTTAGGCTAATAATAGAATAACCGACTCTATTTACTAATCTAATGTATATCTAAAGACAGACTAGCAGCTGTTAATATGAAGCTTATTGATCAGCACCTTTGACTTTCGTCAATATGTTAAAAAACGTTTATCAAAAGCCATTATTTAAAAAAAAGGTATAACATTCACGATACATGACAAACATTTAGTAAAATATAATAAATAATAGCACAATAGGTATACATAAATTGTAGATAACGATAGTAGTGCGTTATGACGTCATAATCCAGTACAAACACATCACAAAAATATGGGACGTAATAAATAAAATACTCTCATACGAGAAGTGAGCAATGAAAGATCCAATGAGTTTTATTATGGTTGAATAAAATTTTTCTAATAATTAGATCATTCATAGTAAATCAATTTCTAATAATTAGATCATTGGTAGTCTTATATAGATATAAGTATATAAGACAAGTTGAACACATTACATTTTGATAATTTTTAAAAGCTGTTTAATCAGTCAATATAGAGTACTTTGTAATTATTTTATAAAAAAAACCATTGTTCACCAATCGTAAGTCATGTATCCTATTTATTTTATTACTACTATCAATCGCTATAATGATTCATTGGGTCTAATTCGATTGAAATTTCCAAAAGAATAATAATTAATAATCATCGAGTGTCGATTTTGCTTTAACTAATTGACACTATCTGACGTCACACTTGTACACTCATTTGTTATGATCGTAAAACAGTACAGGATAGTGCTGTAAACGAATCAATCGATTATAATCGATTACCATCGATTGCTTCAAACTCATTTGATGTAACTAAAACACACCGAACGCTGTCACAGTGATGCACTGATTTGAAACAAATAACAGAGGTAGAGAATCGTGTAGTGCATTGAACGAGCAATCGATTATAATCGATAACCATTGGTTGCGGCGAATTGATTTGTTGTTCTCATAACTAGTTCACACCGAACGCCGTCACAGTGATACACTGATCGGATATAATATCGATATAGTAGTCGACAGCGCGGAGCGGGCGAGTCGTCATAAGGGCGGGCGAGCGCGGGGGAGCAGCGAACGCTATAAGTCCGTCTCCGTCCACTGCTAGTCGCCGCGCCGGAGGCGACGCGCCGCGGCCGTGTTGTGGCGGAAGAACCATACCTGCGACAATTAATATTATCGATAGCTTAGTTCGTATATCAGCAAATTACATTCATTAGTTAAATCTATAAGTTACGATATTATTCGGTCATATATTATTAAGTATATTTAAGACAATTATATTTTTTTAGTAGTAAGTAGTATATTAATGATTGAAATTCCCAGGTTCTCTATGCCTACCCCGCTATATGTGAAGTACAGCGTGAAGCTACACTTTGAAGCTACACAAAAAATATATCCATGTTCTATGGACGATCATTAGTTTTACAATTGATGAGCTATCCAAAGTTTTAAGTTTATGCTATAAATTTACCACAACACTTCCTAACACGCTTATTATAATTGCATGTAATAAGACAAATCAAATGAAAAGTATGTATATTATAATGAACGGGAGGTTTCCTTTGTTAAGCAGCACTGTAAACTATAAGATAAGTGCGATTTGTTTACTATTGCAAAATATTTTAGTAACCTAAGGTTAACGACATATCACGCGTAATTATTCATTTGATAATAATTTATTAATATAGTGTTTTTTTTTATTTTCCTCATTAAATAAATTACTCAAAAGAAGTATAGTAAAAAGTATGCTTTCCATATCTTTAGAGATAATTGCAAATCGATACAGACCGCCTAGTCTAAAACTGAACTTACAAGAAATTAAAAAAAAGACATTTGGTGTGCTGATTGCTCGATCAATTGATTTCTCAGTGTGTGGACGAGTCACGAGTTTGCAGTAAAATCGCAACACGCGCACAAGTCGAGGGTTGCAATATTTATATTCATGTACAACTTTAAATAGGTAAAATTATTGTTTTTATGTATATTTTTAAACTCCACGTTTTTAATAAAAACACCTTCCAATGAAGAATGTTTTCAATTATACACAAACTACTACAAAAAAACCTTGTGTCTATATGTATATCATAAACAGACAGGTTTCTTCGCTCTTATGAAATTTAAAAAAAAGTTTTATTTATGTATGTATGTACTTTACAAAGATCGTTGAAAACATTAAGTAATTTTTTGTAAATAATTTATTAAAACAAGAGTGTAAAAACTACATCTATCTACTTATATATATATATATATATTGGAATTTTATAAGAGACGCGAAAAACGTTATGATTTTTTTTGCAGAC
>DWAN01003838.1:0-12904 GCA_018230445.1 Heliconius hewitsoni
GTGCGTGCGTCTTACCTCAGTCAGTCAGAACAAGTCCTTTTATATATATAGATATGATAAACGGGTTTATCTTAAAATTGCTTAGAAGTATTAAACTGAAATTAATATCAAATTTCTTACGTCTGCCCTCTCTAGGAGCATAAAAAAGTTCCAAATCATAGCAAAAGATAAAAACAAAATGAATATATCCGCTCGCAAGCTTAAGTTTATCTACTTTTATTACTCACTTTCCCGTTGACCAACAATTATGAAATTGGTGCGAAATGTTAAGTAGAAATGTTGCTCCGGATTATTCTTAAAATGGCTAATAGCGAAGATCGGAAATTTTGTAATCTATATCTTTTTTTGTTTAAAAACTTTTTATTGATAACGACTATACAACGATGATATCTATAGGTACCAATTTTTTGTCTGTTGCCTGTATTCGCTTGAATGTGTTTATATTTATGTTATTTTTCTAGTTTTACACTGTATCTCGCAATTGGCGGAGTAGGCAGCAGGAACACATTGCTTAAGGCACTCTGTTATTCACTTACTGCCTAACTTTCCGTACATAACTGATAAGTGCCCTGCTCAAAACCGCGTTGTATCTTGTTACCAGTGCAAAAGAAAAAGAACATCATGGGAATCGAACACACAACTATTGGGTTAACAGTCAGACAATGTACATTTTGTTACATATTACATACATATATTACATTTAAGACATTCGAACTTTTACCTAAGCTAATTAAGGCAGAATGAAAGAAAAACGACGACCAAATACGAAAACAAAACAAAAATACAAGCAATTTTACAAAACTAAAACACGATAAGTCACAAGTTACGATATCGATTGCTAATGGAAACTCAGCGAAAAGTAATATCACTTGACATTTCAGTCTCCATAGAGTTTGGGAATAATTTTCTCAAAGTAGAATAAAAAGTTATGAAGCATATTTTAAGCCTCAATTGATTTGTTTTATACGTTAAATTGAACTTTGTAGTAAGCATTTCGTTTTCTTAATATTTTGGGGTTCGTGAATCGGAGAATATAGATTTTAGTATAGTTTTGTTTGATATTTTGGCTGAATGCTTTATGGATTACGTGTACTCTGATAATAAATATACGTTTACTGTATGTAACATAAGATGTTATACATTAATATGTAATTAAACAATACATATAAGTAAAATCGTAAAGTTTGCCTGTGATTTCAAAACGACCGTGTTTTTTCAAGTATTCACACGATACTAAAACACAAACAAAAAAATGTCTGCCTGTTTGTCCGGGTTAATCTCCGGAACAGCTGAATTGATTTTTATGGGACATCTACTGAAAGATTGTGGTCCCGGAATTTTTCTGGGATCTAATTTAATCGCTAGAACCAAATCTCAATTTAAAACTACTTTTGAAAGGTGATTTATTAGTTGCAAAATCATATACATAGTTTTTGTAAAGCGCGGCGGACACATTTTTTGCTTATTTGAAAGCCATTTTTTGTCTACGATATTGTCAAATAATTATTTTAAATCAAATTCTACACTTAAAACAAGCGCAGCTGGCCCACGATTAAAATATAATGAAGACATTTAAATATACACTTCATTAAAATTTTATAACTTAAGCAAAGCACATTTTACACTAATAAAACATAGTGATTCACTCCAAAAATTGACTTTTCTACATAAAATTTGGACGAACTGACGACCTAATCATAATTTATTATTAAAACTTCGTTCGAACTTTGAAATTTAATTATCAGCGAGAATCGGTAAAATGTTAGCAATTTCTTAACGAAGTAGCAGAACCGTGGATTAGGGACTTTATACTATTTTATTTTAAGATGGATACTTTTGTGTTTAAGTTGAAACGTTGATTACATGAAATTATTGATTTTTTAGCTTCACGATGTATCCTGCACACAGCAGGGTAGGCAGATTGAACGTAGTGCTAAGACACTCCGTTCCCTACTTTCTGCCGAATTCTGGAGGCATTGCGTATTTAGTGGCATAAGTTCCCAGAGCCCTGTGGAGGAATTGAACCTACAACCATCACGTGTATTGTCGCACGACGGTTTAGTTTAGTCCCTCGAGTGGTGATCAAACCCACAACCGTCGTGTTACAGTCACATCCTTGTACCCATGCGCCACGACGGCCAAATATATAAGGTATATATATTATATAGCTAACAAACTAATTATATAAAGGCGACTTATTGAAGCAATGAAGCGAGTGCGGGTCGATGAGACTATAATAAACTCAAAGAATTTTTTCATACAATCGATTTCTATGAAAAAAAATATTTATTATGGACGCTTGTAGAAAATGTGGTTTATTTTTTTGTTTATTTAGAAAATAGAAAGCGCCATGTATGAAGATATACTTAAGAAATATTTTAATTGTTCCCTCGGTTTGCATATATGTAAATAAAATATTATTATCTTTACATAACTGTAACTGTTGAGGTCAGTCACGGCGCAGTGGTACGAATTGTGACTGTAAAACCGACTGGTTGAGGGTTCGATCCCCACTCGAAAAGAGGAAATATTTACTTAAATTTATATTTCCATTCCTTCGCTCTGATGTCAAGGTAAAAGCGCGGCGTTGAGTTCTGCCATTTAAGACGCAATGGCTCCAGAATTCGGCAAAAACTGGGGAACGGAGTGTCTTAACACTAGGTTCCCTCTGCCTACCCTGTTGTTTGCGGGATACAGCGTGAAGCTAATTTATTTTAATTTGATTTTAATATAAAAAAACTGGTCGTCGTAGCCCGCAACTTTGTTCCTACTATTGAAATTAGGCATGTTCCTACATGCCTAATTTCAATATTATAAACCCAGTAGTATCCTCTGCATTGTTTATCAGTCATTCAGCAGCGGAAGAGTTTAATATATATATAGATTACTTTTACGGATAGTTTTGTAAAAAAAAATAAGTCCGTCAAAAGAAAGCGTGAATCTCCATAAATATTTAAAATAATATTAAAAATACATGCAATACAGTAAAATTTACAATTCGATTTGCCCTTCTCTAATATTAGTGATTATATTTATTTCTGCCAACTAAAAAGCAATCTTTCATATACCTAAATAAAGTTCAAAATCATATGCACTTATCATCTAAATTACTTTAATTCAGCTATTCGGTTAATCCCCAGAGACTTGCTCTTTCCCGAAATCGCTTGGATGTGACTTTCGACTTTTATCTCCACTTTTATTTCTAGTTTCTTCACTATATTAGATAAAGAGGTTTATTACATTCTTTTTTAGAATTCTACTGAACTGGGAGTACTTGAAACCTACATACATATCATCAATTTTTTTTATGTTCATATAAATAAAAACGGTTGCTAACTAAATTATTGTAACACTATAATTTTAGTCTGTGGCGTTGAGTTTCGTCCTTCAAAACAGAATGTGTTAAAAATTTTGCAGTTCGTGGTAATGTCCGAATACTAGGTCAAGACTCTGCCTGTCTGCTATATGCGTGATAGAGCGTGAAACTAAAAAATGAAACAAAAGTTCTGGGAACCCAGAAGCACACGAATGTAAACTTTGAAACGTACATAAGAATTTCATAAAGGTCCATTCTCCCAAAGGTGCGATTTAAAATCGTATTATCCACTGCCGCCGACGAAAATTGATTAAACTGAAAACTTTTACTTTTTGTATCGTGTCACCTTATTTCCGAACCCTTTCTATTTATTAAATAACAACTCGACTTCACTTTATGTAGTTATATTATGTTTTTTCTTCGTCGTAAGTTTACTGAATAGAAAATAGACACTATATTCATGCTATATCCCACATGTAGCCGGCTAAACTGGAAGGTGGGAAATGGGGAAGGGAAGTGTCCCATCATTAGGTTCCCTATGTGTGGCTCACGGCGTGAAGCTAAAAAACCAGAGGTGACATAATGTTGAAGCATCTGATTCCCTCTTGGGGAATGAATTATTCTTGTTTTATTTCTCTGGTACAAAACCAGCCCCTTGAGTCCCGCCATTTAATATGCAATGTCACGAAAATCTGAGTGTCTTAAAACTTATACCTACTGCTATTAGCGGGATACAGCGTGAAGCTATAGTATTATTTATTATCTCATACAGTTTTAAACATTCATCTCACAAAATTTCAAATGTAAAATTTTGTGTACCAAAACATATGTACTGTATTATACATCGTTCACTTTATGGCTTTATTTTACAACTGGAATAACAATTGTTGGTTTTTTGGAGCCATTAACAGTGGTAGCAACGCGCGCTGTCACATTCATTTGCCATTTTTATGAGTGTATGTAATTTAAATATCGTATAGTGTATTAAAAACAAAAATAACTTGAGTGTTTTAATAGAAAATTTTATAATTGTTTCCTTTCAGAGAATAATCTCTTGACGCCGCTTAGTTAGCGTAACCCACCACGGCGTTTTGTTTCATTATACTATAGAGCTATTAATATCCTACTTATATCTATTATTAGATATTCCGGTACCCTAATTTCTATATATTTTTCTAAAGCATTTCGAGTAGTGGAAGTCAACGTCAAGCTTTTTCTACCATAGAAGTGGAAATGTATAGTTAAGGATGAACTGACCGATTTGACTATTTTGTACACAATATAGTATCTACCCCAAAAGGGGAAAGACGGTTACAACAACAATATGCAAAGTAACGTATGGCTTTACCTACCCGTGACGATTTATATACTAGAGTGGTAGATACATGGTCGCTTTGAACTAATAATGGTCAACTCCAAATATTCATTTTGTTATATTGTGTATTTTTAATTTTTAAGTGTTCATTTTGAACATTATGGAGATTAATGTGTCTATATATATTTTGGTTCTAGTTATGTATCAGAGAGAATCTACCTATAAGTAATTCTTTAATCAACAAAATCTTTACCAGGATACCCGCATAATTTAAAGAGATCCCGACTGTTAATCCTAATAAATTATTGGGCTTGTTTATTGTCTTTTTAGTTTTCTGCAGTCGGGGTTTTTGTTTTTACAAAATTTGAATTAAACATACAATTTTCACTTATTACTTACTTGTCTTTCCTTATAAATCAAAATTAAATTAAATCGGCTTCACGCTGTATCCCGCACTCAGCAGGATATTCAAAGGGAACCTAGTGTTAAGACACTCCGTTCTCGAATTTCCGTCGAGTTCTAAAGACATTGCGTGTTGAGTGGCGGAACTCAACGCCGCGCTTTGCCTCGATATCAGAGCGAAGAAATGAAAAAATAAATGTAAATAAATATTTCATTTCCTCTAACCACAACTATTTATTTATTTATTATAGAACACTAACACAGCTTACACTAACAAGATTAGAAAATACAGAGTACAAAACTTAATACAAAATACCAAGTGCAGCCACAATTACTTGGTATTTTGTATTAAGTATTTTGTATTAACTAGCTGATTTTACAGTTACACTTTCTGCCCCTGCGCTATGACTGGCCTCTTATAACTACGACTAAATTATCAGAAAATCAAGTAGAATCGATTGCAATCATCTATAAACACAATCTTGTATTTGATATCACAAATCACACAGTACACAAAAGCGTGCGTCCGCATACATTCTCATACATTCCCATTGCCTGTGGAGTTGTTCAAGCATTACACTCGTCCAGCCATCACACGTCTCTTGGTGCTCGTGCTTGTACAAAGTGGGGAATTTACACTCAATTTTACGTATAAACGTACGTTGTGTTTGAGATGGAGCTGGATTGTGCTATCTTTATGTACTACTGGCGACCCAAACGCGACCGCTTTAATTTATTAATATGCATTTTATAGCTAAATAATAAAAAATATACACAAACTGTTGCAATTATATTACTCTGTACGCACATAGCAGAGTAGGGGTGCGTTCCCCACTTTCTACCGAATTTTGGAGGCATTGCGTGTTGCACCACAACGAAGAAATGGAAATATAAATTTAAATAAATATTCATTTCCTCGAGTAGGGACCGAACTCACAATCAGTCGCGTTTACAGTCACTATTTATTAGAAGTATGTGTTACCTACTTGGTAACTTTGAAGTAGGTGCCAAGAACTAAACAAAATTTAAGATGAGCGGCAAATGTCATGGGCAGCAGCTTCTGTCGTACCAAATTGCAAATAAGAATTTCATTACAGTAGTTTTACTTGTAATATTGAGTTTTCTTTTGTTTATAGCTTGGCACTGACTTCAAATATATCAGTACTATTAATAGATGTTCTAAATTATAACTTAATCAAGATATATTTTGCTTATTATTTATAGAAGTATTTTTTTCACACTGTGGTGTGGTGGGCAGAGGGAACCTAGTGTTAAGACATTCCGTTCCTCTCTTTACGCCCAATTTCCGAAACATTCCTTGTCGTGTGATGCTCAGCAGCGCACTTCGTCTTGTTACCAGAGCGAGAAAATATGAATTATTAATTCCATGGAGTGAATATTTAATCCTCAACTGTCACATTTATATTTTACATGGAATAGTTGCGAAATTGAAAGTTCTTATTTGTCACATTTACAGTCATTTTCCTGTTCTTGTAAGCGTTGTGTTAATGTTGGCCACACAATACACATTGTATTGAATTCGGTTGGAGTGCGGAGAACGGAGTGTCTTGATACTAATCTCTCCGTTTATACATTGCCATATGGAAATATTTATAAATATTTTACCTTTATAATCTAACTAAATGGTAAAGCTGACGTATAAACGTAGTAGGCGATATATTTTCTTTCTCAAAGGAGAGCAACAGCCTTTTATTAAGAGTTAACTATTTGTATCTAAATGGATCGATAGAACGAACTGCAATTAAAAATAAAATAAATATTTTTGAATTTTGGAAAATGAACTACAGTATCTCCATAGTTTTTGATACCTACATAGAGCAAACAAAATATGTATTTTATTTTTCTACTGAGTGGTCTTCGAAGTATTTTATCCGATTTTTAAAAAAGCATTATTCTTTGCCATGTGTTTTTGTAATACTGCTTTTTATTATTTATTTAGGCTTTCAAGCACTTATTTGTCCGAAAACTGAATAGTTATAAAAAAGGCATTTCTGAATGGGACATATAAGGATATAATTTATACTAAGTATTTGAAGCCATATTAGATTTTCTCCATGCAGTTAATAAACCACCGAAATTCCGGCGATTACTGGAATTTGTTTTCGCGCTTAGTCTTGTTACCAAAGCGAGAAAATGAAAATAATAAATTTTCCTAATGAGAATTGAACCCTCAACGACGGTTGAGGGTTCAATTGATTGAAGTAAGACATTTTAATATTACATTGATTGAAGTAAGACATTTTAATATACATTACATTAACTTCACAGTGTATTTCACTTTCCGCCGACTTCTGCAACGAACGAGGAAATGAAAATATTAAATATTTCATTTAAATTTATAATAGAACCCACTACCTGTCGCGTTTACAGTCGCTTGTCCCTGCGCTTCGATTGGCCTCTAATATGTAAACTATATATAAAACTAGTCAATTTAATAATTTCAGCTTATTGTTAGAGTAAATTGGTCAATCACAGTTTTCTATATAACAATAGCTACAAAGTTCCGAAGTTTGAACAATATTATTTAACGTGTAGTTCAATTTGTTATTAAAGACTTTAATATCGGGCTTTTATGCTTCGGAAATTACATCGAATACACATATACTTCGTGGAATAATGAAGTCAGTTTTGTTAGTGCAATAATTATTATCTTACTATAAAATATTATAAGTAATATTTTTAAAATATATAAATAAATCAGCTTCACGCTGTATCCCGCACACTGCAAGGCAGAGGGAAACACTAGGTTCCGGTTTTAAGACTCCATTTCCCCCTAAATAAAAAACTACACTTTTTAAATTATATTATAATATGATTATAAGTTACTACTTTTCATGCACGGCTTTGCAACCGTGTTTATATATGTAGATTGAAAGACAAAAGAGTTGTGTGAGACAAATAGCTCGATGGAGAGCCTATAACCAAACAAACTTTAGTTTTCTTTTATTAGTGTATAATTTTTTATGCTATCATCGTGGTCTAGTGGCAGTGGCTCGACAGTCTACACGATGGTTGCGGATTCGATCCTCACTCGGTAGTATAATTTATTTTTTACATTTCTCTGGTCTGTCAGGTCAAAGCGTGGCTTTAACACTAGACTTTTCTGCTTATCTGTGAGGGAGAAGCGAAAAATACAGTATCAATTTTAACATTGAACCCTTTTCTTGTAACCTTAATATCTTCTGAACTTAGAATGTGTCATACAGAACTCTTAGTCATTTCCATATATCCACGGAGACCAAGACGCAAGTTGAAGCTAGTGTACACGTACATACGCCGTATATGGTTCTTAATGCATGATTAAATTTAAACTACTCGTCTCTAAACGAATAACAAATTGTATCAAACGTGCAGCTGCACTTGATTTTTAATGAAATCTCCTTCTTAAGCAGCAGATGTGAAATTCTAATAGCTAAATGGAGTTTCGGAATGACGTAAAAAGAAAGTTAACGTTTTGCATGTGTTTATTAGGTATGAAATTTAAAAACAGGGTAGTAAGAGGGTAGTGTTAATACTACGTTCCTAACTTGTCTTTCTATCTTTGAGACATTGATTACAGGCGTAACTCAACACTTGGCATGTTACTAGACCGAAGAAATGAAAATAATTAAGTACAGACAAAAATACTACGTTCCAATTTGGCGTAAATACAATTATTGTAGTTATAATGCTGCTAAGTATTTTTTTCCTGGTGCATTTGCACAGTGTCTGACTGTAGGCTGTAGGAAACCTGGAAATCTAGTGTTAAGAACCTCCGTTCCCATTGAGATGCTTCCGTACCCAACTTTCCGCCGATTTCTCAAGACATTGCATGTTGCTGTATATACAACCGTCGCCATTACAGTCGCACGCCCATAACGCCTTGCCGCCATGCTGCGCCATGACGGCATCTTATTATTTTATAATTAGATTATATTTCAATTACAATCATCGCTGTAAGGACAAAGGACGGCGTTGAGTTCCATTCTATACTTAATATTGACCAAACTTGACTTCAATTATTTTACTTAATTTAATTTAACTAATAGTTAAACGTATAGCAGTATAACGTAAACACAGTGAACCAATTCTCTGCTTATTATCTAAACAAAAATATAACAGAACCCACTACCTGTCCCATCCATCGTATTTTGTTGATTACTTAAAGTGTATTTTGTATTTCTATTAACGAAAATTATTATTAAAATTGCGAAAGGTTATATATGTATTAAGGTTGGTTTTATTTTAAAATTCTTATAATTTGTTGGAGTTAGACGACTTTTGCCTTAATTCGATGGACATTTTATGTCTAGAAACTAATTTTAGGGTCGTTTTAACTCGAAGTTTGCAATTTTGGGATCAAAATATACGACACTTTCTATGTGCTCTGGAAATGTAAATAGTTTTGTCGAGTCCTAAACAATTGCTTGAAATTAATTTTAATTAAACATTTAAGAAAATTTTACAGTATCGCATTTCACAGAGATAAATTAGTGATTATACTCTATTTTCTCTACTTTTTGCTTTTCTTTGAGATACTCGTATAAAGCATTAATGGACCCAAACAAGCTTTCACTTAAAATTGAATAAACGATGCTATAAAGGCCGTTTTGGTACATGCACAAAAAAGTGCGACTGATAACGCGACGATTGAGACTTCGATTTCCACTCGGGGGAATGAAATATTTAATATTTTCATTTTCTCGTTGTGATAACTTCTCAACATGCAATACCTCAAGCATTTGACAGAAATTAAAGAACGAAAATAACTCTACGAGAACGGAGTGTCTTAGCACTAGATTCTCAGGTGCCTACCTAGCCCTTCGATCCAGCGGCTAAGTAACTAACTGTAAAACCCAAAATTATGAGTTCAAATTCCACTCGAGTTTTTTTTTATTTTTTCATTCTGTTTATTGGCGTTGATTTTCACCATCCACTCACACGTAATGTGCAGTGGCGTAGTACTAAGTTTCCTCTATCTCCGCTTACGGGGTATAGTGTGAAGCTAAAAAACATTACAAAAATATTTACACGTGTGGGGATTGAACTCAAAACCATAGTGTACGAGTATACAGCAAGACTCTACTCAACTGGGCTATGATGACATCATTTGTCATATCACATGTTAAATTAAAACATATAAGTACGAATGCAGGCATAATGAAATGTAAACATTGTT
Source organism: Heliconius hewitsoni (assembly GCA_018230445.1). NCBI lineage: Eukaryota > Metazoa > Arthropoda > Insecta > Lepidoptera > Nymphalidae > Heliconius > Heliconius hewitsoni. The sequence continues at coordinate 10,213 of DWAN01003838.1, forward strand.
AACAGAATGATTTTAACAGCTAAGTGTTGTAGCATATGTTCCACTGTAATTTATGGTAAGAATTTAGTGTAGTTTTAGTACACCTGAACTTTTTTGGTGTACTAGAAAGAAAAATATGTAACAACACCACAACATTGGGAGAAATCTGTAAGTATAAGGTGAACTGAAAAGTCACGGGATCGATTCCCACTGGCGGATTGGTTGGATAGTTATGTTTTAAAATAAAATCTTTGCTCGCTCTATTAGACAAGACGGCGTTGAGTCCCGCTAACATGAAACGTCTCGGAAAACGGAACCACTTTCCGTTTTTCTTCTCTCTCCTCAACGCAGTGTCTTATTAAGACATTAGTGTGTCTATTAGTGTCTTAACATTATATTCCCTCTTTTTACTCTTCTTCATGCGTTAAACAAATTTACTAAACTAGAAATCGAACCCATTTCAATTCCCAACCGCGCAACAAACAAATTTGTTATTATTATATATAAAAATATTTTAATTATCAAACTTCCACATTGGATTGATTAAATCGCCATTTTTTGTATCCACCGTAATTAAATTGGAATCTCTTCGGAGCTCCGCTTATGTCGTTAATCCTGCATTGTGAAAATTAACTTTGTTAAGCTGGAGATGGTCTTTTTTTAATTTTTTCCCATTGATTAAATTTATTTCAGGCTGACTATACTCGTAATGCATGGCTTGAGTTGAATATTATAGAAAGTTATTGCCTATTTTATATCTTAATTATTTTAACCACGCTCTGAAAACCAGTCGTTGCGAGGTCACAAGCGTGCGGCTGTAAGCGCGACAGGTTGTGCGTTCGATTCCTACTCGAGGAAATGAAATATTTAATATTTTCATTTCTTCGCTTTGGTGTTGGAGAAAAGCGCGGCATTTTATCCCTCCACTCAACACACAATGTCTCCGGATTTCGGCGGGAAGTGAGAAACGGAAGTGTTTTAACACTAGATTGCCAAGTTTCCTCTGCCTACTATGTGCTAGGCACCTATGTGCGGAATACAGCGTGAATCTTTGAAAGTGAAATTTTATCTCGCTTTTTAATGCAAAGGAAAGTAGGCAAGCATTCCATTGTATACTGTTAGAGTTCAAATTCCTAATATTCAAATTCCTAATAATTCTTCTTGACTGGGAACGAGGAAACGGTCGGCAAAAACAGTTTATATTAATATTATAAAAAAGAATAGTTTGTCTAGTGTCTTTTATTTTTTTATGCTGGAAAGCCCTTGGATTATATTATGTATCACATCAGACACTATTCATAGTTAGTTTCGTTTAACCACGGGCGAAGCCGCTGGTAAAAGTTAGTTTAAATATTATGATCATTCCCCCGCATCAAGATCAACACACAACCACCGCATTTACAAGAAAAAAAATACGTTTATTTCTCTGAGTGGGTGAAAAAAAGCGTTTATTTCTCATAACGTATAATAATTTGAACGTAGCGGGACTTGAAGCCTCTTGGAAACTGGCCAGAATGGGTCAGAGCGCCTGGTCGGTTTCCAGGAGATGCGGGTTCGAGTCCCGCTACGTTCAAATTTGTATACGTTTTTCTAATAAGTATTTTTCGTTCTTAAGTGTGGAATAATACTTTAAAAATGTTAAATATATTCATATATTTCATATAGTATACAAACTCTAGGTTACAATTTACAATCTAAATTTCAATGGCAACAGTGATGAGAGTGGAAAATGTGAAAACGTTTTGCATCATGCTTATGAATATTTTAATGAGATGAGACCGTCCTGGGAGATATGGAGTCAATGTGTTATAGAAACTAAATTAACGCAAGTATATATAAGGTTAGGGTTTTTTTGCATGTTATTTTTAATTATATTATATACATATACATAATTTTTTAAGTGTAACGTATAAATATTTAAACTTAGCGAGATATGAACCCGCGCCTCTTGGATTTCGCATCGATCGCGATTTTCGCTACCTGGATATGCTAACAACATCATGTACAACAACAACAACTCAAATTATGTTTTTATAGGTATTATAAAAAGTATTTTCCTTTTCAAACCTAACTTTAAAAAAGTCTTAATAATTGAATGTACTTGTATAGACTTCTCTCTCGCTTGGTAGTGGCAATTTCTTAAAATCTCCGTCAGAGCAACATCATAAATAAATTGAAACAAGCATATAAGAACTTAGACGTAGCTGGATGAGAACGTATTAAGCTTAGAGGTCAGACCGCTTGGATGGTTTATAAGATGTGCGGATTCAAATCCCGCTATGTTTGAATTTTTATGTTTTCTTAAAAGAATTTTTCTTTCCTAAGTGTAGAATAACACTTTATAAATGTAAAAATAACGTAAAATAATTTAGACGTAGCTTGACGAGTACTTACGTCTTCGTCATCCAGAGCCCTTGGATGATTTTTAAGAGGCGCTGGCTTAAATCACGCTAAATTATTTTTTAATACGTTTTTTTAATGAGTATACATACATAAATATTGATATGTAAGAAAAATAAATCGTTGAAATAAGAATTTGAAGTGTGATATCGATACCGTCCGGCTCGTGTCGTGTGACAAAGGGTGTAATCAAATTTGTTAATTGGTTAATTCGTTGGAAACGGGTAGGTGGATAATATATTTTATATTCGTACTATTTATGGGTATATATATATATATATATATATATATATATATATATATATATATATAT
>DWAN01003839.1:0-12903 GCA_018230445.1 Heliconius hewitsoni
TCTGAAATTGAACGGATCAAATATTCTTTTTAGAGATCGGTTCTTTTGTTCAGTTATATAATAAAACGAACACCTCAAGTATCAAATACTGATATCATAAAAAAATGGAAAAGAAATCTAAAAAGTAACCAATTTTAATATTATTATCATATTTTATACAGACGACTATAAAGCTAATGTTTAATTCACTAAGCTTTTATAAATTCACCGTAAACTAAAATAAAACTTATTTCTAGCTTTAGTTTGCAATAAGCGTTTGGCCAAGAGAGTTTTGTTACAGAGCTCCTATTACACATAGCGGTGCATAAAAAATAGAACTACTCAACATCAAACTGCATTAATTGTTTTTATTATTTTACTTTTTGATATAAATATTTTACATTCTACATTTTTCTAAATTTATTGTAGATTCATTTGTATGTTAATTTATTGGATTCAATTAGTTATAGTTAAATCTTAGTTCTAATTATGTATCACTATATTAGAGTTCATTTAGTAAACATAACTGGTAAGAGACATGTAGGTAAATTGTTAGGAAAATCTCAATCTACTTGTAACGTGTATAATAATATTATTCCTCGGCCAAAAAGCCTACCCATTGTTGGCACAAGATTAGATCTAATAGCTGCTGGAAGCGGTAAAAAGTAAGTATTTTTATTTCAATTTCTTATTTTTTGAGTTTTACACGTTTGCGCCCCTGCGCCAAGACGGCCGCACAAATATGTTACTTAATAATATTAACAATTCAAAATACCTAATTCATGTGTAATTATGCATAAATGTGTAAATAAATACGAGTCTCCTTCGTTAAGCTTGACACGTGGAAATTAAGCAATGTTTATTTTGTAATATTTTTTTAATAATTGAAGACGAGAAGATTAGTTAAAGATAAGAAGTAATCGTAACACTTATGTATATAAATATGTACTGCTAACTGTATCAATTATTATAATTTGTATTGCTAAAGATAAATTGATTTACTTTTGTCTCCTTAATTTCGGTATAACCGTGATCATCGCTAACATCATACACTATATCAGAATGGTTGCAAACTAATTTAAATACGATATCTCAGATACACTTATATTCATTTGTAATGTCTACTTAGAATTCCAACGGATATACTTTTAAATTATCTAGCCCTGGGCGATTCAAAAGGAAAAGCAACATTTGAGTATCGAAATTGTTTTATTATAAATAATAACTTGGACTATGTCCTTTGCTGACTTTCATGATTTATTGTGATAGTGCTTTTCAAATTTTGTAAAGTAATAGTCTAAATAGCCCAAGATCCCACAGACCTAATTTTAGCAAAGCTGAAATTTTGAGAACTATTAGTTTAATATGTAGTTAAGATAGTATGCGTACTCATTAACTTGAAAATGGGGATTTTCAGAGGTGGCGCCAAACAAAGGTGCCTCTCTGTCGGAGAAGATGACAGCATTGGATTAATCTGGGTGCTTACCAGGGGTTTTGAAATAGTCCGTAAATAAAATATATAAAGTGTAGTTTGCCACAATTGTCTGTGAATGCCCCGGATGGTGAGTGATGTAGGTGAAGCTTGAAAGATGCTATTTTGGAATGTGGTTCTACACCGATAAATCTCAGGCCAACATTACCTCATTTGCCTTTGCGTAGCGGTGACATAGCATACTAGATCTAGATCTAGATTCTAGATCACACTGTTCGGGTATGGTTTAACAATGTTGCAAAAAATGAGAAAACACAACAACAACACGATTAATAAAAATAGGCGTAATTGACGTGAGGCGTACAATCCATTCTGTTAGTAACAGGAAATGTCCTGGGCCAGACGAGCATAATTTCTTAAGTGGTGAGGTGGCTTAAGTGGTCCGCAGTTCACATTCGGTTTTCGCAACACAATTTCAGGACGCCCTTGACTCTGGATTGTTACCAACATTTTTCACAACGGGTGTAACATTCCTATTATACAAGTTGGGATGTACTACGGAGCCAAAAAATTATCGCCCAATAACATGCTTACCTATTATCTATAAGCTCCTTACATCTATTCTGAGTAAAAAAACTACCTAACATATTTTTCATAATAACATCTTGGCACTGACTCAGGATGGAAGTAAGTCTGGTGGCCTAGGTTCAAAGGAACTTCTGCTCATTGATACAGCTATAAGCCAACAGGTAAGACGGAACAGTACCAGTTTGAAGTAACAGTTTGAAATTTGGCCAGTCTTAGAACTGTGGTTCTTTTCTTCTATTAACTTTTTCAATTTACAGGACAACTGTTCTTTCATTTTAAACTATCTTTTAACAGCTTACACAAATATATCGACAATCGCCACAAGCAATTAGGCCCTATATTTGCTGAAAAGCTGAATGGAAATAAAGAGCTGGTATTTATTAGTGATCCAGAGTTAATAAAATCGCTCTTCATTAAATTAGAAGGAAAATATCCAACACATATATTACCTGAACCTTGGGTATTATATGAAAAATTATATGGATCAAAAAGAGGTTTATTCTTTATGGACGGCGAAGAGTGGCTGCAAAATCGAAGAATTTTGAATAAATATTTACTAAAAGGTGATGCGGAGAAGTGGATCCGTCAGCCTACTGCTGAAACTGTGGAACGGTTTATAACAGAGTTGAAAGCGAAATGTAATAATGGATTTTTGTTTCAAAATATGGAAGCAGAACTGTACAAACTATCAACAAGTGGTTTGTTTACATTTGAATTAGACACTGTACTTTGATTACATTGTTATTATAACTTTAATGTCTATTACTGTATTTTTTTACAGTAATAATAAATGTTTTGCTGGGTTCAAATGCATTAAAACATAACCAACATCATGAAGAATTGCTATCAGTTTTTGCTGTGTCTGTTAAAAAGATATTTCAAACAACTACTAAATTATACGGTTGGCCATTGTATTGGTGTCACCGATTAAATTTGAAAGTATGGAGAGACTTTAAAGAATGTGTCGATTTATCACTTTCCTTAGGTAAACATATAAACCCATATATTAAAAATACCTTATATACCTTTCGAATTTGTCGTTTAAAAACAGCTACTTTTTTATGATGGTATGTTTTTAATTCATAGTAATAATTGTTTTACTAATTAAAAAACGCCAAGGCCAATCATAATAACATAAATAAAATCAGCTTCACGCTCTATTCCGCACTCAGGCAGAGGGAATCTAGTGTTAAGACACTCCGTTTCCTACTTTTCTTCTAAAGGGCGAAGAAATGGATATATAAATATTTCATTTCCTCGAGTGGAGAATGAACTCACAATCAATCGCTTTTACATGCACACTTTGTGTCCCTTACTGACCTCATAATATACATATTGATGATATTACGTAATTTAAAATTACATGCTATATATATTTTTGTCGCAGCAAATAAAATGGCCCGTGAAATGTTGGAAAATAAAAATAAAAGCAATGGACTGGTTAAAAAAATGGTTGATGAAAATATAAAAAAGGAAGATATAATAAGAATAATTACAGATTTTATTATCGCCGCTGGCGACACGGTAAGTTCTCAAGAGCTGTGGAAAATCTTTCCCAGATGACATAAGTCGACTAGTGCGTTTTAAATCGCACGATCACATGAAAACGCGCGTATTGCTGATAGCGCGTAAATTAAGTGATAAATACAGATATCTCGAGTCAAAATAGTCCAAATGATGGGATTTATGGGAGGGAGAGCTACTCGCGCGTAAGTCGTTTCATAAGTGAACATTTAAAAGTATCAATTATTATATTATTATTGAAGAGTATTAGTATATCTACTGATTGATATTATCGCTAGTAATATGCTCGTAAATTACGTCATCTGGATAAACCATAATAAGAATCTTATTGGTTTAGTATTTAACATTCAGTGATATAATTTAAAATTTCCAGACTGCATACACGACACTTTGGATTCTTTTGTTGCTATCTAGGAACAAAGATGTTGTTGATGAAATTCGCGTAAATAAAGATGACTATGTTAAGTGTGTTATTAAGGAGGGAATGAGATTATATCCTGTTGCTCCATTTTTAACAAGAATTATGCCAAAGGAAACTTTTCTCGGAAACTATAAAATTAAAGACAAGGTAAAACATTTTGCGCTTTACTATTTTTAATGGATACACGTACACAATAACTGATGAAAATTTCTTCTCTGTATTAAGACTAAAATATCTTGAAATTTATAATGTAACAAACAGTAAAAATTTTATGTTTGTGCACGAACAACGTTGAAACTACTGAACAAATTTAAATGTATTTTTTTGTTATTTAGCTATAAGGCGGTAGGCCTGAAACGAACATTTGATTAGAATTGATTTTGAGTATTACAGTTTGTAAGATATAATGGTATAATAATAAACTGCTATAGGCCTAATTGTAATATACTAAATGATATAAGAGAATGCCCTTTAAATTTTTTTAGATATTTAACATCTAAAAATTAAAGACCTGGAATATTTGACGTAGAACTCCAAAAGCAGCTGTGGCTGGTAATGACAACAGAAATGAATTTCTATCATTTTTATTAGTAGGTGCCTAATTGATATTAAGAAATATAGAAATAGAATAATAGAAACTGAACAAACTGTAGCTCGTATCGGTAAAATGAATAGAATTAATTTAAAAAGTCCTAAATAAAAAATATCGATCTCTTAAAAGTATTCTGCTTTTATTTCACTATCCAAGAAAATATGATCACATAATAATATTATTTTCGATGTATTTATAATGATTTTCGTTAATTATATATATTTAGTTTTTTATACTAGCAGCAAAAAGTAGAAAACGAATAAATCGTATTTTTTCTAATGGCCTGATTGCTTCTTGCGATGACAAGAGCAAAATACATATAGAAAAGAAAACATGAATGAATCGGAATAGTAAATTATATAGAATATTATGAGCTAATTAATTAAAACCAGAAAAAAAAATCCCGATTTATTTTTGTTATGAAAATAATATTTTTCTGTAGTTACACCAGATGTCAATTGTGTAAAACGAATTTTATGTCAATTGTCAAAACAATAACAAAAAATTTTAATGACGTAAAAGATTAGGTTATATTTGTATATTCTATTATAATAAAACACAAACAACCTTTTTAATAATAATCAATATGCTAATTACTAAAATTATATTTAATTTAAGAAATTACCCTATAACTTCTAACCGGTATTACAGTATGTTAAGTAATTTACATTTAAACCGAAGTGACCGTGAATACAACAATATGAAATTAGCGAAAAAGAAAACTGTCCAACAAATTATTAGTAAAAGAAATATTTCGATCGACGGTGTTGTTAAGTGGCAGGAACAACTTTACAACGGCATCTCAAATAGCAGTTTTGTGAATATAATGCAAGACGGTTTGCTGTATTTTCATGATAGCACTGGCTTAACTTGGTCGGCCACCATTATCTCGGCAACTATATTAGTCCGATGTCTAATGACTATGCCGCTTTCTGTTTATCAAAATTATATACTAGCTAAAGTAGAGAACATAGGCATAGAACTTAAAGATTTGACAAATGAACTCAAAAAAGAAACTGCTATAGCTAAAAAAATATACAACTTAAGTGACAAAAAGACCATGGCCCTATACCGAATATCTATGAAAAAGCAATGGCGAAAGCTTATAGAAAGGGATAATTGTCATCCACTAAAGGCAACTCTAATTATATGGTTTCAAATTCCGATTTGGGTTTGCATATCTTTTGCTCTTCGCAATTTAGTAAACATGCACCCACCTAATCCATCTGCAGCTATTACATTTATGGAAATGGAAATTGGAGGCTTTGGTTGGATACCTAACTTAACATTACCTGATCATTCTCTTATTTTGCCAATTGTATTTGGCATTACAAACTTAGCCATTATAGAAGTACAAAGATTGTCAAAGATTAGACAACCATCAAAATTATATAATATTTTTACTAACATATTTCGAGTATTTTCCATAGTAATGATACCAGTTGCAGCAAGCGTTCCTTCATGTATGTGCTTATATTGGACAACTTCTAGTGTTTTTGGCTTAGCCCAGAATTTATGTCTCCTATCACCCACATTAAGAAGAAAATTAAAAATACCAGAAGCTCCAAGTGAATTAGAGAAACCTTATGATCATATAAAAGAGGAAATTAAATTTGGACTTACAAAAATTATACCAAAAAAATCATAATAATTTATACTAGAAATTATTCATTTTTGTATTACAGACTCCAATAATAGCATCTATATATACATCTGGGAGAGATGATAATAATTTTTCCAAAGCACAACTCTTTCTACCTTACCGTTGGGATAGAAATGATTCTCGTAGAGCTAGTGTAGTCAACCATGTTCCAACAGCATCACTCCCATTTGCTTTGGGAGCTAGATCTTGTATTGGCAAAAAGATAGCTATGGTACAACTTACTGAAGTGATTAGTCAGGTAAAAAAAATATTGTAACAAATGCAGTAGTGTTAATTATTGAAATGTTAATCAATATCTGTTTATCCAAACTTCCTACCCTTTCTGTGGATATGTGCACTCAAGACCACATAAGTAAAATCTTGATTAAAAATGCCTACACATATGCAGTATGCATATATTTAGGCATCCTCATGTTAATTTGCAACTAATATAATAAACAATATTTCCCCGTCCGCAACAGACACGTAGGTCTTAATCTATATAATTATATTAATAATCATTATTTGAAAAAAAAAAAGGTTTTCTGAACACTTATGTTTCCTTATTACTTTAGATAATCAGGCTCTACTGTAATTTTATTTTGAATTATATAATTCCAACAGCTACAAGTTAATCAGAACTTATGAATTTTTACAAAATGTTTACTTACAGATTGTGGAAACTTTTGACATCCAATGTAAAAATAATGAAAACATAAACTCCATCACCTCACAAGTGCTAATACCAGATAAACATATAGACATGTATTTTACTTTAAGAAACAATGTTGATTAGCAAAGCATTTAAGGATATTAAATTGAAACACCAATATATGTTCTTCTTTATTATTTGTTTAAATATATTTGAATACAGATATTAATTATACATGTTGTATTATTTCATGTCCATAATTAAATAAGGTCCCATACATAAATATAAGCATGAATTTATATTGTGATTATTATGGAATGTTTGCACTTTAACAATAATTATTAAAATAAATGTCATGAAAATAGCTTTATAATACCATAGTATCAATATTTTTATGGATAGTAAGTATAATTCTTATATATTAGTATAGTATAGATACATGCACACAATCTATACCTCTAACAGTAAGGGCTTAAAAAAAATATGTTTCATTTATATAGTAACTCACAGTGAAAGTAGTAAACATACACTATTACTAAAATTATAAATACATTAATAATACTCATTAGATAAAATTTTCCTGACAGTCATCTTACTTGTGCATACTGCATAATTGTGTATACATTGGTAGAACTTTACAATATCCATTATAGCATTTATCAGGCAGAGAACCTAGGGACGATATTCTTAATTATATATTTTTATCGAGACACGGTAAGTTATAGCATTTAGTATTATCAAGTATTATGTTATAGAGCAGGAAAATGAAAATAATTCACTCTTTGAAGAGGTTTTGAAATCCAGAACCATCACATTTACAGTTGGGCACTGTCTAATTTTTCTAAAATACATTTGGTGTGCTACTTATTGTTATTATACCGGTATTATATTTTTTAAATGCAATCACTACAACTCTAACACGTCAATATACTAGTAGGATAAATAATTTAATATAGTAATTATATTACTTGTTCCATTTATGGACTATTCATTACATGATAAATATGTCTGAAATTAATAAGCGGTGATTATACCATACTATTACGCCTAGCTTATACAGTGTGTTCAAGAACATCATTTTTATAGTGACCTAACATAGTATCGAATAGTGTAATCACTGCTATTACTTCAGTACCTCCAAGGTAAAAGCTACATAGTATAATATTAATTGTATAATCAATAAATATATATTGTAGGATATTTTTACACCAATTATTTTTAAGTATACTGATCAATTCACCGTCCATATCGAATAAATATACCACACAACACAAAGATCACAAATATCTACATGTCAATGCTTACTGCAAGAACCCGGCTTTTTTTTATATCTTCTTAAGAAATAAATGACCTTTTCTCATTTAACCAATTGCCTCATAAGCATCCCTTTCACGTCTTCCAACCATTGATCTTTGTATGGCAGGGTAAGTATATTTTTGAATAATTTATATCTATCAGTTTCTGTCATTTTACCTATTAATAAATAAGCAACTGCTTCAGGACACAAAAATCCCATGCCTTCGCTCAAAGACCAGATGTAAATTCTGTCTGCTGTGTTTGGCGTCATTTTAAACTGTAGTATGGCACTACTAAGCAGGTCTTTTAACTTCTCAAATAAAAATCTATCCGCCAATAGTAAAACTTCCAAGCTGGTATTTAGGTTGTCAACCATCGGAAAAACTTCGATGTCGCATTTAGGATTGTTTAAGCCACATTGAAGTAGCGTGAACAAATACTCTAGAGCTCCTTTTGACACGTTCTTAAGACGTACACATTTTTCGCCAGATTCCTTGAATTTACCCATTAGCATAGCGCTGAAAACTTCTGAATGTTGACATAAAAATATTCTATTCGCTCTTACTGTTGTGGAGTCATCCAATTGAAAGATGACAATATCCTCTGGAGCCAAATTGTCAAGTATAGGATCGTAGTTGACATGCACTTTGTCTTTATATCTTTTATCTAAAACTTTTGGATCTTTGATATTAATATTATGTGCAATTTTTACCAAAGCAGTAACACAATCTTCAATATCTTCTTTGGACTCTGATATAATGTGGAAAAGTTGATTGAGACCATTGCAATCAATCATATATTTTTTCAAGGGTTTCTCAGCTCTGAAAAGGAATTTCAACTGTCAATTTTGTTTAATTTTATCTAGTTTCATTTTACTTTTTGAATGACTACTATTTTAACTGCTTTAATCACGTATTATGTTTTAGGATTCGAAAAAAATATTTTTTGAAATTGTGGATTCTATTTCTCCTTGGGACAGTGAAATATTTTAATATTTTCATTACACAAAATGCTGCGTTGAGTTCCACCCTTTATCTATCATGCTGTGCCTACTTACCCTGCTGTGCCTTATTTTGATTACAGCGTAAAATCCAGAAAAAAAAGCCAAAATATTTCTAATACCAAAATATATATGATTAATCTGGTTAAAATAATTTTATTTAAATTGTTTAAAACTAGCAAAAATCGACATTTTAGAATATTTTACTTACTTAACAATATAGGGCAAGGTTAGAGCAAGTGTCTGTTTCATTGACGAGCATCCTTTTAGCAAATGATAGCTGATTTTTCCGATACCGTAGCTTGATTCCGCTAATAATCCCAACTGAGATAACAGCTTCGAGCTTAATTTCAAAATCTGGGCAAAAAAGTATTTTAAAGTTTTAATTTATAAAATTATTGAATAAAACTTATGTAATTAGACGAAATTACCTGTTTGCACTGGGTGCATTGGTCTGGTGGGTGTTTTGAGTATACTGACATGCGATGTAGTCGTATAGCAAGCCTGTGTCTTAGAATACTCATCAGACATAGATCATTGCTGTAAAATAAATTGAATTATTTCAATAAACTTAAAAAAAATACTAATTAATGATGAACTTGTTCGAAAAGTTAACTCTCTTGTTTAAAATTATGGTAAAGATGTGAGTATATTATTCAAAAATATAAGCTTTAAATGAGTAAGTATAACAAATGTCTATTATATAAACATCTATAATGTGTACATATCTTTTGCATCTGATGTTGTTTCCATATAAATGACTCTGTCGGTCTATACGTGTGAAGGTTGGGGGTTTGGTCTACACTCGAGGGCATACATTATTATCTTTTCTCCACTGCTAAAGCAAAGCGCGACGTCGAGTTCCGTAACTTAACACGAAACTCTCAAATATCTTAGCTCCTAAGTTCTCTTAGGTTGCCTACCTGAGCACTCGAGCTAATATCCTAGCTGCTCTCCCCACTGGCCGCTTGCATCTTTCCACATAGTCCAATAGTCCATTGAGACAGTCGCGGCTGGTCAGCAAGTCCATGGTCTGGTTGGGAACTGGGTCGTCCCGAATGCTCCCACACGTTGTACAAGTTCCGTGGGAAACGCGGAACAGGAGCACCATGACGCAGGCTATGCCTGACGCCTTGGAATTTATGTCTATTTTACAGCCGTCTGGAAAAAAAGTAAAATTTAACTGATAGTTATTTCAATATACTAAACTAAGCTTCGAGCTGATCTTTTGATTTATTGGACCTTAAATATTTTGGAATGTTATAGAATATATTCCAAATATTGAGAAAATCATAGAAACCGAAAACGTTGAACAACATTTTTAAAAATAATAAAAAATGAATATGAAAATGTAAAATATACATATCTAATAATTGTTTTATTTGTCTTCTAGTATTCTAGTCTCCTATGAGTTTAGACTTTAGCCATCGAAAAGTCGATATATTTGTGTGTAACAAATACACACATACCCTCGGCAGGAGATTCTTCACCAGTTACTTCAGTCTCATTATCCATATCAAGTTCTTCCAGTTCTTGAGCCAATTGTTTGGACTTGGCATCATTAGACGTACTTGGTGTGGGTTTCTTTTGTTCATCTTCTGTATCTCCTTCAGCATCAGTGCAAACTGGTGAGTAACGGCCTGATACTTCCGAATCCGAGCTGTCTTCTAAATGGAAAATATTTAATGTAAAGTGAGTCTAAGAATATTTCAAAGTATTTTATTTTAATATATGTAGATCTGACTGTAACCGCATTGGGTTCGATTCTCCCCCCAGTGTGGAATAAATTATTTTCATTACCCTGCTACGGCATTGATTTCCACCACTCAACCCCCACGATATTTAATATGAGCAGAAAATACAAACGAATTCTTAACAATTAGGCTCTATTTGCCTACACCCGCATGCCCGGGATACAATGTGAAACTAAAAAAAAACATTAACATATTATTACATATACTCGTATTTATATGCATAATAAAATGTTACCATCGTTAGTTGTACTGGCGGGAGACGACGGCCCCGAGCTCCCAGGACTCCATGGATAATCATTTTGCTGTGGAGAAGCCGAGCTGCCTTCTCCAGAGCTGGCTCCAGAATCGGGACTCCAGTCCCAACGGCGTTTCGACTCCCTATCTGGACTGAAATCTGAGAAGTTCCCGTCGGACGCCGGCGACATCGGCATGTCCCGGCCAGGACTAGTATCAGGGAACTGCTGGTAGAGCGACGGCCATTCCGGACTTTTTGGTTCCCAATAAACACCCGCCGACCAATCTTTACTCGCCATTTTGATTAAGCGCGATTTCTGAAAAAGATATATATTCGCTTTTTTACATTTTAACATACACATACATCTTGTTTTCAGTTTTTTAATGTTTTTGTTACAAACAGGTTCACGTTTCACGACTGAATACATACTTTTCTTATAATTTTAGGACTTGAGCGTCCCCTTTTGGTGCCTCGTCGGCTCTTAGCGGGTGGTTCCTCATCCTCGTCATCTTCGTCATCACTGTCACTGTCTTCAGAACCGTCACTATCAATCGCATCGACGAAACCCACGATCATATTATCCCTTTCTATTACAACTTTCAAGTCATCACCAGTTTCAGAGAGTAAAAGACTTTTACGTCGTGTAAACAGATTACCCCTCGTGAGAGTGCTCTGAGTAAGGTGTTGCAATGCAATATCATATACTGAACCAGGTTCATTTTTTGGTCTTTCTTTACGCCGAAATGGTTCACTTGAAGTGGCAGGGTCGGTGCTCTCTAGTATATGATCGTACTCCATGGTGGAAATGTAAGCTGTTAGCTTCTCAGTCAGTAGACCAACCAGACCTTCTTGAATTAGTATTTGGAATGCTGAAATGGTTATAACAAAAAACATTTTTTTTGGATTTAATAGATATAGTAATTTATCACCATTGACTAATTTTAGTAAGTATGTAAAGGTGACTCATATTGGAAATAATATACGCACATGAATCGTCGAAAACATATTGTAGAAGAGCGTACATCGCGTGACTATTATCCCGAGCAGCTTGCACCAGTAACGACAATCCCCCACAACGACGTATACGCGATCTATTGACCGATTCCCCACTTAGTTGAGCAAGAGCTTTAACCGCCCCATCCGGCCAGCAAGACGGATCTAAAAAAAATGCTGTTTGGTTTCATCTAACTTTGGAATACATACCGTATGTGCTATTCTAGAACCCTCCGCAACCACGTATACGTAATATATTTTACGATTCTCCTCTTGATCCACTTACACTGCCTGAAGAATCTTTTTAAAATAAACTATTTTATTTATCTATTATTTTTTGATTTTATCCCGAAAAAAAGAGACACCCAGATTAGACAAGCAAAGAAAACCAGATGAAAAAATTTTTTTGATCGTTGCATAAACAATACTTACATTTACACACTTATTTCATATCCTATCGATCTACCTGCTCCTATTTGTTATTAGTGTAATCAATGGTATGATAACAAATATAATATTCTATAAGATTCATTTATTATAACCATTAAAGAATATCAAATAATTTGAAAATATTGATTGTCAGTTAAAGTTAAGTGTGCAAATGTCTCCGAAATCAGTCCATGTTAAATCAAATATAAAACACCTATATACAATGTCAAAACAAAAGTGGGTGGGTTGTGGGTTCGATCTCCACTCGAGGAGATGATATATACTTCAGCTTCACGCTGTATCCCGCACAGAGCAGGGTAGGCAGAGGGAACCTAGTGTTTTAGACACTCCGTTCCCCACTTTCTG
>DWAN01003840.1:0-12903 GCA_018230445.1 Heliconius hewitsoni
GTAAAGGGATTTCCTCACGAAAAAAAAAAAAAAAAAGAGCAAACATCATTCAAAAAAAATATTTATCGAAATAGAAATAATCCTTAACAATATTCCGACTATAGAAAAAGGCAAACTGTAAATAGAATTTCAGACCAAATCCCATTAAATCCCATTCCCGATTCGTTCTAAATCTGGACAAATAAAGTTTCTATCAGATAGTTCTCGGCAATTTGTTTAAAGTGTAAGACCGACATTGAGTTCAGGGTTAGATACTGAAAACAGTCTCGAGTATCTATCAACTGCAGAGGTACGCTCTCCGGACGCCAGCCACTAAACCTATTGAAACAACTTCAAAATAAATTCTACTTTAACGTGGAAAATTTGAAACACAACACTTATACGGTAGACTTGACGCACAAACTTTCCGTTGGAGATATCGAGTTTCTTTTTTGGAGCGAGAACTTTATTTATTTTATGTTACTTAAGTAAAGTCGTATGTTTTTTTTTATTATTTCCAGCTTCTATCCGAGATGTGGTTCACTTTTATTCATTCGTTATTTCCCTTATCGAATTTATATAACTTAAATATGGATACTATACTATATACTTCTTACTCTTATCTTGGATTCACGTGGCGCAGCGGCACAGAGTGCCTATAAGCGCGACTGGTTGTGGGTTCGATCCCAACTCGATGGAGTAAAATATTTATCTACAGTAATATTTTCTTTCATTCGCTCTAGTGTCGAGGCAAAAGGCGGCATTGAGTTCCGCCACTCAATACGTAATACCTCCAGAATTCCGCCTAAAATGGGAAACGAGGGGAATGTCTTAACACTAGGTTCCTTCTGCCTACCCTACTGTGTGTGGGATACAGCGTGAAGCTGATTTGGTTTGAGTTTTTTAAATAATCTTTACAATCAGCTTTAAGTATCATTATAATACAATAAAATACATTAAAAATATTTTTGACTATTAGGGCTTTGAAAAAATATTGAAAAATAACCGTTGCAAAATAACCTTTTGAAATCAAAAAAATATTTTAATTGCAACTAGAGCACACAGTACTTAACAATATTAAATAGTCATACATTAGAATGCAACACGCAACGCTATCTTTGCAGTACTCGAGCAGTGCTACTAAAATTATTGTACTGTTCATGTTGCTACTCGTGTGTTCATTTTAGAAACATATTAAATATGAAAATGTGTAGCTTCAAAGATCCCTTTATTGTACATTCGTAAATTACGTACAAAATTACGACTTAATTAGTTATCTATTATATATAGAGATTTATCATAAATTTAAATGAAACTCTAGCTGATTATGAATTTAATTTAAAATAAATTAACATTTTATTTAATTGTGTATTTTAAGTTAGGTAACTATTATAAACGAGTAGGAACTTTATAAAAAATATACATTACGTCGTTACATTGAAGTTCTATTATAGTTTCTCACTTTAAAAAAAATTATAATTTTAACTCATTTAGACCCATTCAAATCAAAGGTTTTTCAAGTAATAAATGTTAAGTCGTCGTAGCGCAGGGGCGCTAACTGTGATTGTAAACGTGACTGGTTGTGGGTTCAATCCCCAGTGGAGGAAATAAAATATTTATTTAAATTTATTTTTTCCATTTCTTCGCTTTGGTGTCGAGGCAAAGCGCGGCGTAGAGTTCCGCCACTCAACACGCAATGCCTCCAAAATTCGGCGGTAAGAGAGAAACGAAGTGTCTTAGTACTAGCTTCCCTTTGCGTACCCTGCTGCGTGGGTTACAGCGGGATGAAGCTGATTTAATTTTTCATTTAATTTATTGCACAAAATGCATGAAATAAACAATTATAAATATTTTTTAATTTACTTTTACGGCCACAACATTAATATATACAAGGAGCACAGAAGGTATATATGGGTTAATATAAAAATTAGGGCAATCGGCTGTCTTTTTTGTAAAATATCTTTTATTAAAGATGTTAAAATATCAAATATGTTTCTCATCAAAACAACGTTAAATAAGCCTAGTTAAATTACATATATGCTCTTTTCGATATTCATATTTAGTCATGTATACGATTAACGTGCGATAAACTAAAACTTATTTTTATTATATGCGCCACTTCATACAACTTACCTAACGATTTATCTGTTACCTTATTTATCCAACTCTTTAGCCCGTATATCCGTGCTAATTGAAAGAGTATAATATTTTGAAATCTTCTGTATCACACACACGTGATAAAATTTACTTCGATTAACCACATTTATTATTTCTTTTTATATATATTTATTTCTAACCGAGCTCAGTTGCTCAGAGTAATTGTAATGCATACGAAACATTTTTTTAGCTATCTGCAAATAGCAGAGTAGGCAGAGGGAACCTAAGAACCAACTATTATGACATTCCATTTCCATTAAAACAGTTCCATCCCCCATTTTCCGTGTTTAGGGACGGAACTCACCGCCATTTTTGCCTAGTGGCACTAGCCAGGGGCACAAGTATGTGAGTGACTACGTAACAGGCTGAGGCTTAGATTCCCACTTGATGAAGTGAAATATTTAATATTTTCATTTCTGGGCTCTGGTGCCTAAGCAAAGTTTTTTTTATAAATAATCTTAATTGCGTGCAGTTAGCATAAAATCAAAAACTTAAAAATAAATTTACATTTTAAATAACTAGAATTTTACCTTCAATTCTTTAATTCTTTTGAAAATATTAACCACTAGAACGCTTTTGAAATAACAAAGTTCAACTCGTTATTATTTACATCGATCAGACCGACATTGAACTATTACATAGTTTAATTAACTTGGACAATATGTTTAAGCCTTATTGATATATATATATATATATTGCACAAACAATACCTTTTTGTTTGCAGTGGGCTTTGTATTTTCAGTAGTTATTCTGTGAACTACACTCAGAACTTTAATTGCATATGTAAATTGAAAACCCCTCCGAGTACATTGAGTTCATGACCTGGAGGTACTCGACCTTGCACGTAACGACGTAATGTACTATTTTCATAAAGTATTTACCCATTTTGATAGTTATCCAACGGCAAATACACAATTAAGTATTATTATAATTTATTTTAAATTAAAACTACCTTAAGAATTTCGCGAAAAATTAAGAAAGGGAGTGTATTAATGGGAACGGAGTATGTAAACACTATTTTCCCAGGTTCCCTCCGCCTAGCTTGCTATGTAAGGGATACAGCGTAAAGCTAAAAAAAATACTTAAATCGAATCCTACTGCATTAAGCGAGAGACCTCCATATCATAAATGATTAAATCTATAAATTAATCATTCGTGATATAAAGGTAGACGACTGCCCGGTAGGGCTAGACAAAGTGCGGCGTTAGCTATAAATATCCTGCACGACAACGTCAAAATAACACCATTTCCCGCTTTCCTCCTACATGAAAATATAAATATGTTAAAAGTTACTCAATTTTTTACATATTTTCATGTTAATTTTTTTTAATTTTTTTTAGCTTCACGTTATATTCCACTTATAACAGAGTATACAGAGAATACAAATTAAGACTTTGTTCAGTAGAGGAGTTCTGGTCTTTGGTGACCAAAGCGAGAAATTCAAAGTAATGCATTTCACCGAGCGACGATGAAGCCCACAGTCAGACGGTGCGCCACTGCGCTACGACGGCCTTGTGTTTAATAAGGTATAAGGTAAGGTAATACGAGTAGATAGCATCTTCTTCTTTGTTTTACCTAAATTGATAGTTGTTAAGGGAACATAGGGTCAAATATTTCATATTTTTCATTCCATAGTACTATTCATTTATTTTTTTATATAATACATAAGTAGATATATGTATAAAAAATATATGCAGGGATCCATCCTTGGCACAGTACACAACATTACTATGGGATGATGAAATGTTAAGTAAAGCGTGAAAATAGCGAGGATGTGGTTAAAGCTTGAGTGCATTTTATAAATTCCGCAATTATAATGGAAGGAATTAATTTCATTTTCAGTGTAGGAGGATTAAGAAAAAAATCCTTAATAACGTTCAATGCTTGTAAATTTCGGACTTTTAAAATAAAAGCTCACTGTAAGCGTGACAGGTTGTAGGTTTGATTCCAGCTGGAACAAATGAAGTATGCCTCCAAACTTCGGCTGGAAGTAGGAAAATATTCTAAAGCATGATATAAGAAAATTCAAATCAATTTATTTATAAGTCGGCTAAATCTTAGAAGGCAATCATCTAAAATTAAAAATCCTGCCAATGCCGTGTAATATGATACGACTAAATTGGTTATCAATTTAATCATATCACATACACGTAAACATTTAATCAAATAAGACGTTATAAATTAATTGCAATTTCAGTGTAAACACGAACAATTAACAGCCTCCCCAGTTATTACTAGGTTTAATTAAAAAGCTCAACGCAGAACCAGCTAACAGGGAATCACAGTTCAAGTACTGCGTGTCCTCCAGTCGAGTACGCTTAGGGCGCCGCAGGGCTGTTCGAGGATAATAATCCATACAGTGGGAACCTGCGGGCCTCGTGTAAATAGAAATTTGCTGTTCCACTCCTGTTTCTATTAAACAGGTTTGAAGGTTCTCTGTTTACTTTACAGTAAATGGTATAGATCGATGGCGTTGCGAATACAGGCATTTGTTATATTTGTATGCATATGTGTTTTTGTTTAGAAAAGAAAAAAATAAAAAAATTCACGCTGTAGCCCACACACGGCAGGGTATTCAAAGGAAATCTAGTGTTAAGACACTCCGTTCTCCACTTTCCGCCGAATTCTGGAGGCATTGCGTGTTGAGTTTCAATTCCTCGCTCTGGTAACGAGACAAAGCGCGGTGTTAAGTTCCAAAAAACATGTATTTCGACACTATAAATGGAATCAAAATTCATTGGGTTCATCTAAAATTATGAAATTTGGCACCTATCATTTACAAGTAGTAGTAGTAGTTTAGGAAAAATTCAGAAAACTATATATTTGTGGTTAAATTCTAAAATAATAATAAACTTAAATAGGTGGGAATTTTGTATTAAGGCCGCTGTAGTTTAAGCGAGATATCAAATGAAAGGGCTCTGGCTAAGCTAAGCCTGAATTTCAGAAAAAAGCTCGAGACCTCCAATTATTGTTGGAAAACCTCGGTGGGCGAGCTCAACTCGCGCTTGTCCGGTTTTTTAATTAACAGATACAACAAATATTTTTGATTTTCATTTAAACTTTCTATGTTTGCCATTGCTAACAACTATTCTTTACGCACCAAAATTATCTATTTAGCATGTACAGTAATCCATATTTAACGCACTCAATTTATTTTTTATAAATATATGTTACCAAATAACTGAGCTTAAATTGTTAATTTTAACAAAAAAAAGGTAAAAAATAAACAACACTCGACGTTTTACGCGTCATAAACTTCACTCATGTATTGCAATTGAAAGAGATGCGAGGATGCGAAATACACGTACAATGGGCGTCTATCAACGGCCCTATAGAAAGTTTGTGGTCCAAGAATTCTTTTGTTCGTATGGAGACCGCTTAAACCGTAGTTAACGTCACGTTATCACCGTAACTTTTGCTATTATAACTATTTTATTATATTAATAGAAGATTTAAATATAGCTCTAACAATTTATGATTTCGTTTCTAACGCTATTAAGAAATTTAAATGAAACCAAATTCAACAGAAAAAACAACATTTTGTATTGATTTAGTAAAATAAGTTATTATATAGTTTATAGGCCAGTCGTGGCGCACGAAGTGTCCCACTCGAGGGACACTCGAGTCCCCACTCTAGTGTCCCTTAATATTTACTTAAATTTATATTTCCATTTCTTCATTCTGGTGTCGAGGCTAAGCGCAGAGTTGAGATCTGCCACTCAACACACAATGCTTCCAGAATCTGGCAGAAAGTGGGAAACGGACGGGTCGTGAAACGTGTCTTAACACTAGGTTTCCTCAGGGTAGGCACCATGTTGTGTGCGGGATACAGCGTGAAGCTGATTTAAATTATTTATATAGTTCATAAAGAAATTCTGTCATATAAATTGAAAGTACAAAAATAATATGGTATATTACATAATGTAGTCAGCCGTCATGCAGACGCTACACGTGGGAATGTAAACGGGACAGGTTGTGGGTTGGATTCCCGCTCGAGAAAATAATTATATATGAAACTTACTTTAACTGGATTAATAGCGTATATTTAATATTAAATATTTTTGGAAACCCCACGTTTCGGACACTTTTCAGTGTTCAATTTCTTTATGACCACGGGTAGACTAGGGTCATGGCATTCGTCTGTCAGTTGACATAATTATTATACTAAACTACCGCCAACGATTTCCAGGGCAGTAAGCGAGGCAGTTAAAAAACTCTCTGGTAACGAGGCAGAGCGCGGCGTTGAGTTCCTCTACTCAACACGCAGTGCCCCCTGTATTCATCGGAAAATGAAGAACGTAAATGTCTTATTGTGGACGAAGTGTGAACAGCAAGTTTCCAGGTTCTCCCTGCCTACCCTCTTATACAAGCAAGAAGCTAAACAAATAATATAAAACTTATATCGAATTAGACTGTAATCATCATATTTTTAATATATTTTCATATGAATGCCTAAACAACTTAAGCGCCTAACTTAAGTGGTAGGAGCACCGAATTTACAATATTTATCCCCTTAATGGTAAGTGAAGTCAGAAGGTAGCAGGTACAAGTCGTAGAACGAATAAACGGTAGCTGTCGAACGCGGGCTTACCGTGATTTCTTTAATTCCGTGACAAGAGCGGCGAGAAATTTTCCTTTTTAATCAACCGCCCCTACAACCTGTGTAAATTAAATTAAAGCCCCGAAATATTTAACTTTGCTCATAATTGTAAAGCTTTCAATAATAAAACATATTCTGGTGTAAAAAAACAGCTTCACGCTGTAACCTGCATACAGCAGGTGGTAGGGATCCTATTGTTAAGACACTCCGCTCCCTACCGAATTATAGAGCCATTGCGTGTTAAATGGTGAAACTCAACGCCGAGCTTTTGCCTTGATAGCGAAGTAAGGAAAATATTAAGAAATAATAATTAGTTCCTTCGAGTGGGGATCGAACCCACAACCGACTCGTTAAAGTCAAACCCCTCAGGGGTGCGCCCAACCCCAATGCGCCACGACTGGTCTCAATAATAAAATTATTTAACATATAATATTTATTGTAAAAACTGAGTTATATTTTTGATAAGTATATATAATCCATTTTATCCCGCTCTCCAAACGTGCTACATGAAATATGATTATCACATCTGGCGCTAAATAATTGTTTAATGTTCCAAGAGGAAGTGAACTTGGCAGTGTAAAGTTTTCTTTCTAATATAGTTTACTTTCGCCTTTTTTATATGAATAAAAAATATCTATATTTACTATTATAATAAGATGTTATAATAATATGAAAATTATAATATATTAAGTTTGAAGAAATTTCTGAAAACATATAAGAATATTTTAAACTGGTTACTGCTACAAAAAATAATTGTTTATGTGGATTGTAAGATGTAAATATATAAGATTTTGAACGTTTTCCCATTTTTTAAGAAATTTATGGAAATCCTCTACTCTCTTATACGCCGCATAGAACCTATATGACTTTCAGCTTTCTAGTAGTTTCGACTGTTCGTTGTCTGTTGGATTATCAATAGTAAAGAGTTTTATATGAATAGAATTTTCATTTGTTAATAATTATATATAATTTACCTTTAAAACTTAAAAAATCATTACATTTACTTTAGCTTTTACAATCATGTTATATATGATGTGAGGTGTATTTGTTATATTGGCAGAGATATACTTAAGCCTCAATGTAATGTATATTTCATTATATTTATATCCCCCTCAAATTTTATAATCCTTTACCTGGGGTGGGGATAATTCGAGTTTGATGAGATTTAGCGAAGTTTTAATTAAAAGCAGCCAATAAATTTAAAGCTTTTCAAGGTAAATTTGAGTGAGATTGAAGAAATCGTGAGATATAATCGATTGTTATTAGGCAAGAACCGTAATGGTTATAACGAGAAAGTTTCATAAAAAAAACCAAACCTACTTTGCTTTATATACTTAACTATAGAGATGTGGTGATGGTTGTGGGTTCGATTCCTACTCGGAGGAATTAATTATTATTTATTAATATTTTAGTTTCTTCGCTTTGGCACCAAGGCCAAAAGTCCGGCGTTGAGTTCCGCCACTCAACACGCAAAGCAACGCAATTTCGGCGGAAAGTAAGGAATATAGCGTCTTAACTCTTCCTATCATGCTGTGTGCGGGATATAGCGTGAAGCTGATAAAAAAATACATAGAGTTAACAATAATAAATGTTTAATGTTATCATTTCACAAATGGAAATACAATTTGATTTGCATTAAATTCACGTGATAGCCAAAGAAATACATAACAATATGAAATCCAACTTCACTCTTTCATACTTGGAAACTCTAACAACAGTTATAAGCGTAATATTTCTTACATTTTATCTCTTAGAAAGTTTTTAAATTGCTACGCGAAAGGCGTGCTGAAATGTACCAACATATTTTAATGTTCATGAACTTTTAAAACTGACATTAGATGGAAGCCTGCAATAAAACAGCCTTGAACAAACAGTTTCATTTCTCTTGCATTATACATGCGGTGGTACTGTCAAAGAGCTCATAAGACAGTGTAAGATGTTTATAAGCTAAAAATAAAACAAATATAAACGGCAATAATATTCCACTTTTCATATTCTGACTATGGACATATTGTGAAGCTGGAAGCTTAAACGTTATGAACGTAGAGCATTTAATGAATTGTATTGTTTTAAAAACTAATCCTTATAAATAAGTACGTACCTATATATTGTAAAAGGTTCATCAGATTTTCAACAGCGTTTGAACATCTGATCTGATGAAATACATTCTTAATGTGTTGAAAAAATGTTTGCATTATATAACTTTCAGCGGGCTCAACGGGTATCTGATAGCTATTGGGAACATAGCCAAAACTAACGATTGATATGACTCTCATGTAATCTGATTCTATTTCGTACTTTATTAAAATCTCGATTATTATTTTTTTAGCTTCACGTAGCAGGGAAGTCAGAGGGAGCCTAGTGTTACGACATTCCGCGCCTCGCCGAATTCTAACGGGATTGATTACATGTTGGATGGTGGAACTCAACACCGCCTGAACTCGACTCCATAGCGGACAAATGAAAATATTAAATGTTTAATTTTCTCAACTGGGAAACAAACCTACAACCTGTCAAGTTTACAGTTACACGCTACAGCGCCATGACTCTTACATATTTATTATTCAGAATACTTGTGCACAATAATATATTACATCATACTAAAGTTTATAAAAGAATATAATAAATCCTTTATTTATATATAAATGTTACAGGTCTAAGGTTATTATGAGTAAAAAAGTACGGTAATTATATAAAATACATATAACTTTTATTTGCATACATTCTGTGTTCACATGCAGGAATGAGTTTAAAAGTTATGACTATTGGTTTTATTTTGCAATCGGTACAGTATTGCAGGGAGCAAACCTGCCTGCCGTAGGAAACATATTTTTATTTGTTTTTTTTTTATTAATATCTGAAGTGAACTCTGTCGTTCATAGATTTATGATTCAGTTAAAAATAAATTCCTTTTATGTTATAAAGGAAACTTTTGCAAATTTACAACTCATCCAAGTTTCTTTTATGGAAGCTGCTTCAAAGGTTCATTGAAAAAAAATTAATTAAAAAACTTGCCACAATGTAGATATTTTATTTTTTTAACTATAAGAGTTAATTTTTAAGAAACCACTAAGGAGTACCAACGAGCAAAGTAAGTCTTAATAGCTACTAAAATAAAAAAAACCTAAACATTTTTTTCTTGTTAACTTCAAACTGTATCCCGCACAGAGCAGGGTAGACAGAGGGAGCCTAGAGCGTTAAAACCGTCTGTTTCCCACTTTCTGTCGAATTCTGGAGGCATTGCGTGTTGAGTGGTGGAACTCAATTCCGCGCTTTACCTCGACGCCAGAGCGAAGAAATAAAAATATACAATTAAATAAATATCTCATCTCCTCTAGTGGGGATCAAACCCACAACCAGTCCCTTTTACAGTTACACTTTGTGCCTCTTTTGGCCTCAACCTAAGCATTAGATCTATATATTAGACGAAAATATTCTTTATAATAAATTTAACTAATATAGGAAAAATAATTAATAATGAAATTATATTGTACATATGAAAAATTTGCAATCTACAGTGCAAAATGCAATTACAGGGACTTAAATAGTCAGACGCTGAGTCACGACGACCTCATAATAATATGTTAAGCGTAAATAAGCGTATTATGCTCTACTGCAACAAGTTATAAGCCTCTCTTTAATATCTATTAATTTATATGAATAAATTTTATTTAATAATCATATATGTATACGCACACGGCACAGGCGTGTGACAGTAAACACAACACGTTGTGGGTTCGATTCTCACTAGAGGAAATAAAATATATATTTATAATAATGTTTTCATTTGCACACATAATGCCTCCAGAATCCAGCGGAAAGTGAAGGAGTGAGCGGAGTGTTTTAATAACTCAGATCACATATTCATAAAGTGGTCGAAAACCAACCAACCAACCAACCGACATTTTTAATTAATTTAATAAACTATATAGACATAATAACAATAGCTAGTTCAACTAGCTCCACGTCACTTCATCAAAACATCGAGTTCGAATATTAATATTTCATGCATGCCTCTCGAGCGGCAGTTGCCTCACGTCCCCGCGACTTCATCAAGCGGGCTTTCTCGAAAATTGTATATTTTGTGCCAATATTACAGCTCAATGGTAATAAAACTAACGTACAAAATTATATCAAAAACTTATGGATATTGCAAAGAATACGAAATAAATTAATCAGCAGCAAAATTTCGACGTAGCTTGATGAGAACGTATGGCTTAGTGGTCAGAGTGCTTGGGTGGTTTCCAGGAGGCGCGGGTTCGAGTCCCGCTACGTTCAAAATTGTATATGTTTTCTAAATAAATAGTTTTCTAAATAAGCAGCTTCACGCTGTTTCCCGCACATAGACAGAGGAGGATAGACAGAGGGAACCTAGTGTTAAGACACTCCGTTCCCCACTTTCGCCGAATTTTTCAAGGACTCGCGTGTTGATAGGCGGAACTCAACGCCAGACTTCTGCCTACTAAACAAATAATTAGAAATATTATGTACGGCCTTATAGGCAACTCTGACCAGTAGATATAGGGGTTACATCGAAGCATTCAATGTGATTTAATACACCTCCCTATATCCTACCCTCCCTCAACGTACTAATCAATTATTCAATAAGAATCAGTAGTTCACTAGATTGCCGCATTCACCCAAATAAACTCCTCAGAATTACAATATAAGTATAGAATAATATTAATAAAATATTGTATATAGCGAATTATTAAAAGCAATCCATTTCATGTTATACGCTAGCTCCGTGTCAGGCCGTACTGA
Organism: Heliconius hewitsoni; assembly: GCA_018230445.1. NCBI lineage: Eukaryota > Metazoa > Arthropoda > Insecta > Lepidoptera > Nymphalidae > Heliconius > Heliconius hewitsoni. The sequence goes on from DWAN01003840.1 coordinate 11,501, forward strand.
CAGAGCAACAAGCGTATAACCGTAAACGCGGTAGTTGTGGCTTCGATTCCCACTCAAGTAAATGTAAAATTAAATATTTCTATTTCCTGGAAGCTAAAAAAACAGTTTCATAATTTTTCACAGGGTCCAGTGCACATTGTATAATAGCACATAATACACGGTAAGCGGCGACGGAGCACCACGGTCGGTTAACGAGGCGGTCGGGGCGTGAGGTAGCCAACATTGACTCTGTCAATCGATTCCCCACACTTGTTATATAAATAGACATACCTGTCTGTCTGTTCCTTGTTTCTATGAAATTCATGATTGTATTCAGTGGCTTTTGTGAGCGTGATATCAATTTAAACACGTTTCACGTAAAACAAGGTAAATGACAATGGTGGGCAGGTTTTCTCTATTGCAGGTATCTTGCTACTGTAGTTAATTTTTTTATTTCAATATCTCTTTTTTTTGAAAAGTGAAATAATTCGCAAATAATTATCGAATCTCTTATTTTGTTCTAAATCTATAATTAAAAGAATATAACAAGCAATTTTCCTACTAAAGTTTAAAATCTACTTCTAAGCTTAATTAAGGCATGTAAAAATACGAGCTAAATATACAACATTAGGTAGAAAATACACTCAAAACTGAGCGTACGAGAACAAATTATTCAGTAGTTTAGACGCTTACTGGGTTTTACGTTAAATATTATATTATACAGAATTAGTTACACAAATTCATTTGCAGTTTCTATTAAATAGGACGTCTTGTCGTCATAACGGGCAAATTATACTGTTTAGTTGTTTCATAAATATCAGAGATAATATTAAGGAAATTTTGTGTAATATAACGTTATAATATTGATTAATTGATTAGAGTTACTTCAAACTATAGGTTTTTTTACTTGTATCTCGCATGTAGCATTGTAGGCAGCCCTCTGCCTAGCCTAGTATCAAGACACTCCGCTCCCCACTTTCCGCCGAATTTACGAGGCATTGTGTGTTGACTGGCTCATACCAGAGTTAAGAAATAAAAATATTAATATCAACGGCGCGCTTTACTAGACTCATACCAGAATTAAGAAATAAAAATATTAAATATTTCATCTTCTCGAATGGGAATTGAACCCACAAACTATTGCGTTTACAGTCAGACAAGAGACAGAGACATCAAACTATAACTACGTTTTATGCATACGTTCAATAGATTAAGAAATAGATATTATATGTAAATACATCTTCTTACATATCACAATTTCCTATATATTTAAATATATTTTATATGCTCTGTTTCAAAAAAATCCCAAAAAAATCGTATCAACTGTCTAACAAGCACGTTTAAAAAAAACATAAAATCATATCGACTTAACTTAACTTAACTTCACGCTTTATCCCGAGCGGGGTAGTCAGAGAGAACGGAGC
>DWAN01003841.1:0-12902 GCA_018230445.1 Heliconius hewitsoni
CCCGCCCCCTGAACACCCCCACCCTCCAAGACAACACAATCACATAATCTATTCTACGTATTCCCGACGTTACAAGTCCGGAGTCCACAAGGTCTAGATGTCATCTGGATGCGGTTAAGGCATAGCCCTGTCATCAGGCACAGTAAGCCGGCTGTCCGTACCAGATGAACTGCATGCACCACAATACTGTCAAGACAATGGTAATTTCGATCTGAGCCATCATGTGAGGCACTTTGATATACTTACGTTGATTATCGTCTTTAGTATGGTAATGTGTTGATTGCTATTTCCGTATTAGGTCTGTTTTGGTGCAGTGGATGTGGCGGTAGTTGCGATGGTTGGGAGTTTGAGTAGTTCTAATGGGAAAAATGGAGACGTGAGTTGTTATCATTACTTCACTTTTATAAGACTCAAAGAGAATATTTTTATATTACAAGTCTGATAAAATTAACACATCGCTAAGTTAAGCAAAATTAAATTCTAAGTAGATTTTTTTTCTAGGGAGTCATAGAACAGCGGCACTGCATCTTAGTGTAAGCATAACGGTCGTAAGTTCGATTTCCACTTGGAGGAATGAATTATTATCATTTTCTCGCTCTGGTAACAAGACAAAGCGTAGCGTTAAGTTGACACGCAATAACAAATTAGTTGAACATTAATTAGGTAACGGAAAAAACCTTTTTATATTAATTACTTTTCTTATTAAAACTTATTAATTATAAATATTATTAAAACTATCAAATGAAACGTTTTTTACCGTATTTAAAATACTATCTAGAAACATTAATTAAACTATCAACAATATTAATAACACGATCCCCTCAAATCCCGACACAAAATACTATAAACAGGCTAACTATTATTAATTAAATCCGATTAAACGATAAGTACAGTCGGCAGAAAAGCTAAAGGTCAGGAGACGATCGATCGGCGCAGATGTCAAAATTAATCGACGACTTTAATGCGTCGCTCCGCGTATAAATCAACACTAATTGTATCTATTTGTGTTTATTAAGTACAGTGGGATGTGGCGGAGTGTCCTTGCGACAGTCGTGGGTTTCATTCTCGTTTAAAGATTTTTTTTTCAGGCATAGCAGTGTAGCAGTGGTAGATAGAACTTGTAAGTAAGCGCGACGGTCGTGGGATTCCCACTTGGGAAAATGAAATATTTAATATTTTTATTTTCTTGCTCTGATAATGAGGCGAAGGGCGGCGTATAGTTCCGCCACTCAACAAGCAATGCCGCCAGAATTCGGCGGCAATAACAACAACAATTTTTCCTTAATTAGTACTACCTGTGGATGCTAGCTAACCAAAAGTACCCTATTAATTTAGATTTTCTTTATAGAGTCAAAATATGAGATTTTTGCGATATAAACGGCCATATCTTTTTTTTAAGTAAATATAATTTTTTTTGTATTTTAAACAACAAGGGTACGTATTCCGGTTATAAGGTTTCCATTTTTCCTTAAAGGCGAGTTTCGTACGAAACGTACGAAACTCGTCAAAAAAATATATTAAAATATCCAAAGAAGCTACAACACAAAACTATTAAAAAACGAAACGAACACAAATATTATAACCGCAAGTGTTTTAAAACAGCTCCTTTAAATTATATAAAATGAAATACGAGCAAATACAGTTCGACGACCATTTAATTTGGGAGATTTTTTATATACACAGACAAACATACACACACATGAAAAACAAACGCGTTAATTTTACGACTGAACACATTTAGATAAAACTTCTGAAAAATAATATCAAGCGAATCGTGAATAGTGGTGTCATAAAATATATGAACAAAATAAAAAGCTCGATTTTAAAAGCCTTTGGTAGCTTCGGACTCTAATTACGTATTAAAAGTCGCAATTTTGTGAGGACATTGAGATAAGAGAAGATTTTCGATGAAATACTTAAACATCATGATTTGGTTTTGACAATAAAGTTGAACTGTATACGAAGGGTTCCGTAGTATAGAATTAATTAAAAAGCCGTTGTGGCTCAACTTCAAGCGCTACGGTTGTGAGTTCAATATCGATCCGGGGAAATCAATTATTTTCACTTCCGTGCTCTGATAGCAAGATAGCTAGATTCCTTCCTAGATGCGAGACACAGCGTGAAGTATTTAACTTCACGCTGTATTTATTTTACTGTATTTATGTATTTTTGTACATATAAATTATGAAAATTTTAAATTTAAATTTAATTAAAAAATGTACAATACAGTTGTAGCTAAATTAGCTGAATAGGTCTAACTTTAAAAATCTGGAATAGCTTAAGAGGTGAGAAATTAGTGAAGTAATTTTGTTCTCTAACTAACTATGGACCTCCATAGTTAGTTTCTTAAGGGAAAATAGATAGCAGAGTGAAAAAATATATTCCGATTGAACAAAAATCTATATATTTTCTTATTCCAAATAGCAAGACAAAGTGCGGCGTTAAATTTCGCTACTCAATACGCAACTTCTCAAAAATTCGGCGGAAAAAATAGATCGGAATGTAGTAAAGCTAGGTTTCCTCTGCGTGTACCTACTACAATTACTATACGCGGGGTACAGTGAAAAATTAAAAAGAAAACTACAAAAAAAAATGAACAACAAGTTACAACAACATTTCACAGCATTTCTAAAGTCAAAGCCAAAAATCAACAACACAAAGTCGGATTCCATCAATCGCATCCACTTCATTGTTGCTCGCTATAGGATCTAATAAACTATCTGAGATACCCCTCGGACTTTTATTACCGTCTTTTGACATATTTGTGATGATTCTTAGATCGGGTATTATAGATTTATATATTTACATTACATTCCGAGCGATTTCTTCCTTTTAGACGGTCTGTTTCATTTTTGTTTATGATTTACTGATGTTTTATGTTATGTTATTTTATGTTATATGCGTCCTTGTCCTTGTTCGAGATTAAGGGAGTCGTGATTCAGATTAAAATAACAACAGTACGTTGTTATGTAATAAAAAAATTATTATCGTCGGTCGGAGTCTGAATTTAACACGGGGTTGTAGGTTCGGAACCTACTCGAGAGTTTAAAGATGTTCGAATTTGTGAGAATTAAAAATGTTCCCGCACTAATAACAACAAATTCTCCAATTCAACACGCCATGTTTTCCAAAATAAGATGGAAATTCGAGTTTATTAACACTAGGTTCCACCTATCTACCCTGTTATAGGCGGAATACAGCGTTCAACTAAAAAAAGAATTCTTTGAAAAAAATTTAGTTTTTACCTATAATTAAGTTTATATCCAAGAAATTTAACCAGCATTTTTATTCAACTAAAGTAATCCACTGCATCTACACTTAATGCCCTAAAACTAATAACTGTCTATGCATCGACCGAGTCAATAATTTGCAGCGGCCGAGGAATTTGTCTCACATTCTGTAGCGATAAGGAACCTTGATATTGTCAGATATATTTAGAATTCATTTATTTTGTGCTGCAATGACTGTGTATGCAAAAAGGTTATTTTATATCTTAGTTCTAAGATTCGTTGTTGAAGGATAAGGCTTCAAATACTATATTTTATTTTTTTGTTATTTACTCACAATTTTTCCCTAATTGTGAAACTTATATTTTTGCTTTGAGGTTTTTTTACCTAATATGCATATTGTATCTCAAAGTGCCAGAGCATACAGAAAATGTCATGTCACTATAAAATTTACAAAAAAGATTAGATATATAACAGAATCATGCTTTTTCCCGAATGACAGAGCGGTTATTAAGACACACCTTTCGACAATTTCCTTTAAATTTTTGACAAATTATATTCGCACTCAACGCCGCGTTTTATTATATAAATTAATTTATTTCCAAACGTACATTCGAATCGACCTTCATCATTCACACAATACAAGTTAAACCTAAAATAGTATTGTCACATCTACACTACCGATCCGCACCTAATGTGCGTTAGTTTGATATTTACAAACAGCTGTATACTAAAAATATACACCGGACGGCGATTCCGCGTTTTTCACTGTCCGTACTAGCATCAATTCTGTTAAAGAATGACAGATGTTATACGCCTTTCACAATATATTCTACTACTATAGTATTAACTTTGGCCCTTAAAGCTCAAGAATACAGTATATTATGGCTGAATTGTATTAAACTTGCGTTTGTAGTCTGTCGTAACTGTCAAAGTCAAAATGACAGAACTGTTAAGGACATGTTTATTTTAACCCTTCGACTGTTAATATAGAATGGAAAAATAAAATTTGTTCTAATCACTTAAAGCTGGCAAGACAAAAACTTTGTAGAGCTGTTGATGGTTTAACAAAAATTTGTAATATTTTGAGTTTTGTTCACCTGTTTATAAATACAAATATGGTGTGGCTTTATTTTAATTATATAATGACACAATAAATTCAATGTAATGTTCTGATTTAGCCAGATACATACTCGGAGAAATAACTTTTACTTCCCCGCTCAGATGGATAAAGGCCGGCGTTGAGTATCGCCACTCAAAACAGAACATCTTGACGCTCTCACTGCCTTTTTTTTATGGAAAAGACAAGGCAAACGAACGTTAGGGTCATCTTACGGTAAGTGATTACCGCCGCCCACGACCCCGTGCAACACCTCAGGAGCTGCAAGTGCGTTACTGGCCTTTAAGATGGATGGAGCGCCGGAGCCCGACATTACCTGATGCGAAACGCAGTAGCATAAAGCCACTACTTCACACCGGTTTCAAATGCCGGGGGTGGTAATGATACGATCGAGTCTGCCCATGCGTGTTGCCATTGCTGGCGACGTGACTTTACCACACGTACTTAAGTCGCCTCTTACGACACCACCAGTACCAGGATGATCCTATTCCATGCTGGGATCACATGGCCAAAGTGCCTACCATGTTATATGTGGGATATAGGATAAATTTGAAAAGAACCTAATGATTGATTTGACAGAATTAATAATTTAATACGTTCCCTTGACCTAAACCGCAATTTCTGACATATTTTTATAAACAACAAAAAAAAGTTATAATATACTTCAAAGCAACTCAATTTTACTCAATGATTAGTAATATGACTATATTATGATACAAAGAACTGCCCGTATCGTATATATCGTATCGATAATCTGTAGAATTGAGTGTTAGTTAACACTATATTTCAGTGAATTAATTATACATATCTAAAGCATCCAAAGTACTACAACAAAGCTTAATTAACATATGAACACACCTAACATTTAATCACTCTTAACCCTATAAATGTTTCAGCCGACTCTCGTAAGTAGCTACAAGAATATTTCAGGACGCATAACGCTTTCAAGTCATACATTAGCACGAGAGCTCTGTTATGATTACTATTTGATACGACTTGGGATGTTTCGTCCGTAATAAACGCGCGGTTTTGTTGTTCGTGTGAACTGACATTATAGAGGTTATATTAGTTCGTATAGAATTCAGGATTTGTTTTTAATGTTTATCATGTGCTTTTTTGGCACAGTAGATTTTGATTAGTGCGTAATTGAGATTAACTTTATTAACGTATTTTAACTGTATTGTGCCAATAAAAATGTAATTGACGTTTCTAACCCTTTCCCCTCCATAGCCGGGTAGAAGGGAACTTGGGAACCTAGAGTTTCTAGAGAGACATTCCGTTCCCGTTAAGACACCTTTGTTCCGCATTTGCTGCCGAATTCTCCGAATCTTCTCCGAGAAAACCAAAATAATAAGCATTTCATTCGCCCCAGTGAGAATCGAATCGTCAAGCATCAAACGCTTGTGCACTTGACCCACAACGGCCTCTACTCTCTCTCTCTCTCAATATGTTTATATACAATTATTAGCATTACTAGAAAAAAAAAGACAATAAAACATTATATTCTTTCACCCTATTTAAAGATCCATAAAAACAACTCAACGCATCAACAAACACTAATTTAGACAAATTATATGTGGATGGACAGTTCAAAATTGCTTTCTATTTCTATAAAGATTTTCATAGCACAACAACCGACCGTACGACCTATGAGTCACGCGTATGAAGAAACACGCTGGTATTGTCACTCTGGATGTAAGGAACACCTGTTCCAAGTTGATTGTATGTTACTACGATATTGATGGTTAACCTATTCATATGGCGACCACCCAATAGTGGTCTAGATACGTTCTACTATTAGTTCTGACTCATAACGGGGATATTTATTTACATATAGTTTTTCTAAGTTAGCCTATTTTTAGGTATTTGTTATACCTAGTGCGGCAGAGAAAATCTAGTGTTCTTTACACTCATATTTCTGAACTCATATTTCTGGGTATTTTTGAAAAAATACGTGTTAAATGCCGAAAGTCAACGACGCGTCTGGTGTTAAAAGAAAAATGTTTCAATATAATTATTCCATTATAAAAGAACTACATTCATAATAAAAGAAACATATGTACAACCATCTGATGAGTAGGACAAATATAAATCACAATTTTAATCGCCATAATAAAACTAAATCGTCTAAAAACACTCACTTATCATGTCACATCGTACATAAACTAAGATTATCACCCACCACCCCACAAACAAGCTAAAAAAGCTAAATAGCCTTAAAAAAAATCTAATTTAATTTTACGATCGAATCGTTCCTTACCTGTCTCGAACCGTCATAGATTCCGATGTCTCTAAGGAATTTATCGCTATGTTCATATTATATCATTCTAAGTTACGTTCATAATAAGTTTGTGAAGTTAATTCAAATTTATTGTTTATCGGCGGGTGGCTGGGAAAGATGGGATGTATCTACTACCTATACATGCTATGAATAGACGGCCACTTCTTTTACATATGTAATGAGTGACAAAAGAATAAGGCGAAAAGAGGCAGAAGAATTATCTTAGTTGACCTTCTGGAACACAATATTGTATGCTGGAGGAACACGTAAAAACCATGAGGATCCCCCGCAGAGTGCGAAGAAGTTGATGATAATTCTCTCTGGATAACCAAAAAAGCTGGCCGAAGCTGCAGGGAAAAAAAATTTATGACACTCCGTTCTCCTAATGCGCGTTGAGTGGAGAAGCAGGACGGTGCAAATGGCGAAAGTAATGATATACATGATTCATCACTTAAACAAAAAAGTATATATATTATATAAAATATCGAGAATAGAATCTAGTTTTTGAGACGCGGTTGTGTAACCGCGTCTCAAAAACTAAATACATGTATATAGTAGATGATTTACTTTAGGCATATTTAACCTGTTGTTCGTATGTCGTATAAGCCACAAACCGCCAGCGCCAGCACCAAGTAGCAGCGTTTCCCCGAACCGAACGCGAGACGCTATCGAAGCGATTGATATACGATCGGGCAGAACGATGTTTTAGAATACACCATTCTAACCTCTGAATATGTAATGTGGTCCGATTTGGAATAATTTATGGCGGGCTGAGGACAAAAACGTACATTATGGTACTGAACTACCAGAGCTGAGGCGTGGCTTTAGAATTTACTTATCGTTAATCGATTATAGAGTCCGTTGTGGCGCAGCGGCTGGGCTCCAATCCCACTGCATTCATGGATCCATTCTGGATGGATTTTTTAAAATATATATTTCCATGAGATATAAATATTTCCAAGAGTGCACCGGTTCGAATCCCACTATGATTTTTATTTTATACGTTTTCCAAAATATTGAATAAAGAATCACTTGACACGGAATCGTAAAAGAATTATTAAAGTTGATATTAATTTAGCATGCAACTTTATAATATTGAGCGTAAATAATCTCAATAAACGTGTTACTCAATACTGGAAACCTAATACAAGATTATTAATTTGATAAGCGAAATGAATGTCTTCGCTTTACATCGCTCCGCTTGCGACAGCTCTGGCACTAACAACGTGTAGTGTGGTTCTTAGAAATTGAAATTATAATAAAACATTGCAGGGTAGGCAGAGGGAACCTGGGAACCTAGTGTCACTCCATTTCAATTAAGGCATTTCCTTTCTCCACTAAACACTTAATTCTGGAGGCATTGTGTGTTAAGTGGCAGAACTCAACGCCGCGCTTTGCCTCGTTACCAGAACTCAAAATCGAAATCGAACTCACAACCTGTCAAACTTGTAAAGTTTGGATTCTTTGTTTGATTCATCTATCTCTGTACTGCTGTTATAAAGCTGATTAGTCTGTACAACTAGAATTGAATTGTGTCGGATTTATCTAGGAAAAGGTTAAAGTTACAGGACATTAATCGTGTCGATGTAACCTACTCAATTCAAAACAAAACATATCTTTTCAAATAGAAAACTAAGAACAGAGTGCCTGATCACTTAAGTTAAATAAGAATAGAGATCAGATACCACTATTCTCTAGCGCATAAGCCCAATATTACCGAGCTAGTTACTTACCGTATCCCACTCACCTGTCAATTACCTACTTAGTTTACAAGCATTTATCAAAGGTTCAATGCATTTGCAACGGCCATTTTATAGAAAATCATAATAGCCTGTGCGGAAACAGCTACGGAGGTCATTAATTATATGTACTAACAAGCGGTGAGGGAAAGAGGGCGATTTATCGTAAGATCAACTCGTTGTTTAGATCGGAGGAGGGACGATAGATGGCGTTGGGAGTAAGAATATCTGATCCACGACCCAGTGCAGGGATGCACCCGTAATATGACGCGACGCTAATAAGTGCGATATGCTTATGTATAGATTATAAATAATATACAAAAATAAGATATAAGTAGTTATTGTAAAAGATATATTTTAGAATTCAGTGTATATATAAATAGGTACAAAATTTTTTTATACTTAACCCTTATACCCAATATGGTCCTTAAGAATTAAATGTGCTATCTACAAACACGTTTCGTTTAATAATTTGTAGAGACGAATTTAAAAACGCGCACACAGCCAACAGTCAATTGGACCCCGTATGCCCCAAATTTTATATACAAGCTAATTCTCTCAGCCCTAATCTGCCCCATAACAATCGAACCGACTACCTACAACCTGGCACCCATCTAATAATAACAACAAATAGGCTATTCAAACGCAAAATACCCGCAAAAAGAACTGCGAAACGTGTTCAAAATACGAGAACACAGTCACTTTTAGCTACAATCGCATACCTGCCCCCGTTAATTAGACCGCGGATGCCCCAGATGGTATTCATTATCTCTCTAATTAAACGTAAGGACATGATTTTCCGGTTAAGGAGTGAAAGTACGTAGGTGTACGCTTTAGTATTGACTTGATTAATTAGAGACTATGGTCTTGGATTCTAATTCGCGTCGTGAATCGTTGCCAGTTTTTAATAGAGATTTGGTTTATTTCTGTTTTTTTTGTATAGTTAATTATTGAGTACGACATGTATTTTAGAAATCATATTTAAATATTTAATAATAAAAATAGACTTGAATCTGCCGCTCTTGGATGTTTATAATTTTATAATTATTCTAAAATTTATATTATTTTTCAGTTTAGTATTACAAATTTTAAGTGTGAATTTATATGAAATTATTATGATTAATTAACGTCTCCAAGAACTATTAAGGATATCATTAAATATATAAGATATGGATATCCCATAATTTCAGGAATCATAGCCACATAGGTACTTTTGTAATTGACATATATTTGAAGTCGTTTTAATTGTTCTTCTAATTTGTAGCTATTTTCATATGCAGTTTTGATATATAAGAACATTATACACAATTGCACAACAAACTTATTTAGTTAAACACATCACTCATTTGGTGCAATAACGACGAAATTGTACTTTTTTAGTAAAGTTAAATATATTAAAAAATAGTTTCAAAAATCAAATAGTTCAAATACGTCAATGTCGCACCAAATGAACGATATAATATATATCTTTTTAAGTATCCCACTTATCACGCACATATCAGGATAAGCAGAGAGAACCTCGGAACCTAGCGTTAAGAAGTTCAGTTTCCATTAATAAACTTTCATTTCTACCGAATTCTTGAGACACTGCATATCGAAAAGCGGAATTCAACGCTGAGCTTTGTCTCGTCACCATAGTGAGGACGTGAAAATATTACATTTATTCGAGCTAAATACTTTATTTCTTCGAGCGAGAATCGAACCTACAACCTGTCGCGCTCGCACGTGCCTCTGCGCCACAACTCCTTAACCCTCAAATATATTAAATACAAAATTTCAATACACAAGAAAAAAACTATTGATATTATTAAAACAATTTTTAATATAAAACTGTTGGATAAAATTAAAGTTTCTACGTTTTTTATTACACCGTCTATAGAAAATGAGACGTATGATTGATAACCCTTCAACTGGCTTATATACTTACTATGAAATTGCATCTCACATACCTGCAACAATATGCGTTAAGTTATTATTATGTTATGCTTGTGATTATGAAGAATGATCTGGTCTATATAGATTTTGTAGGTATATTCATAAATGTGATAGTTGGAGGTTCGATTTTTTAGATATTGTTTATTTATTTTTCAAATGTTTTCGTTTTTTACGTTGTATCAAGCACATAGCAGGATAGGCAGGAGGGACCCCGGAACCTAGTGTTAAAAAAGATCGTTCCCATTAAGACACTTCATTTTCTCATCACCGCCACCGAATTTTGGCTGCATTAAGGGTGGCGAAATTCAACGTTGCGCTTTGCCTCATTACCAGAGCGAGAAAATTAAAATATAAAACACTTAATTTCCTCAAGTAGGAATTGAACTCACATCCTGACGCATTAACAGTCCCACGCTTTTGACTCTGCACCAAGACTGGCTTCAACGTGGCTTTATAACATATTATCACAATAGGTAAATATCCACCGATAGCAACAATAAGCCCGTCTTTACTGCACTTGGTGCTTGTAAGGTGATAGAGAAACGAAGCACAAACTGAATCGGTATAGTTTGTGCTTCTCATTCTAGTATGAAGTAAATTTTAAACGGGGGCTTCCAAAGTTCGCGAGGAAGTATAATATTACAGATTAAAAGTTGCGTTTGCTTTGTTATCTTATCTATGTATACGTGTGGGTGAATAAACGTTGATAAGAAGGTACTGTATATTAGGAGTATGTATATAGTAGTATTTCCATTGGTCCCTCCAACCAAGTTAATTCTTTCTTTAAATACTATTTTTCCCACCTGTAGAATAATATGTTAAAGATAGCTTACCTACTTAAATTTCGATCATGTCCATGTGACATTACAGAAATAGCACTAAGAACAGTGACAGGACACTCTGTCCCCCTCTCGACATAAAACGTAAATCTCTATCACTAACTCGATAGAATCTAACGCAACAAATCATTGGCTCAAGCTGTTAAGTACTAGTGATCCTAGATTGTACTTGAGTATTTATCGATAGAATATTGTAGAGAACATTACTTGTAAGACAAGGTAGCGTTTTGAAGTAGTTCAGTTGGTTTAGATTATTGAGGCCGTCGTTTCCTCACTCTGCTAACAAGACAAAGCACAGCGTTGAGTTCCGCTACTCAACATGCGATGCCTCGTGAATTCGACGGGAAGTGGGGAATGGGGCGTTTTAACACTAAGTTTCTAGGTTCTCTCTGCCTACCCTGCGAGACCCTGGGGGATACAGCGTGAATACATCACAGTAGACAATGAATCTGCTATATTGAATAAAGTGTTAAGATATTCTGTGTCTGGCGTCAATACATGCTCTATTGCACTATCCCGGAGACATAAAAATTATATAAATAATTTTAATACCAATTTTTTCTTAGTAGGATCTTAGTAGGATTGAACCCACAACTATATCTATAATCAAAAAATGTGAGCACAAATGACAAACTGACGGTTTTTAACTGGCAACATTAGGCCAAGAGCAAATCGATAAATACCAACAATTCTACACAATTGAAGTGTCTTAATACTAAGTTTTTTGCTATCATGAAAACAAAAGTACCTACAGGAATCAAACACGCGACCCCGATGGTAAACTATCTATTTAATTTATCTCCACCATAATAGTGTTCAGCACAGATTCCGCGGCTAGTAATTTTCGCAAATCGCCACACGACGTGATTTACGAGACACGTCGACGTGAAATTCATAAATAACTTCTTGTAGACTTTATTTTGAGTTGGATAAGTATCAAATTTCTTTAGAGTTCAAAACGCAACTATATCAGTTGCGTTCGAAGAATGTTTCGTCGATAATTTACTGGTAATACCTGTAGATGACCGTGATGTACAGTGGCTTTATGTAGATACAAGTAGCAAGTTCGATGATCGCCCCAAGCATATATGTAAACGTACGAATGTGTGTATCTATAGAAGATAGATTTGACGCGTACAATACGCGTTGCCGTAACAACGTGTAAGTCATTTTATACTTGTGTATATTGTCAAACGTAGCATAGAATGTTTTATATTTATTTTATTAATTAAATATTTATTATGCATTATTATAAAAAAAGAGGCCAGTTGCGGCGGCGAGGCACAAAGTGTTGCTGTAAACGCGGCAGATTCGCACAGGTTCGATTCCTACTCGAGGAAAAGAAATATTGAATAATTTCATTTCTCCGCTTTAATGTCCAGATAAAGTGGGGCGTTGAGTTCCTTCATTCGACACGCAATGCCTACAGAATTATATGCATAATCGGGAAACAGAGTGTCTTAACTCTAGGTTCTCTCTGCCAACCCTGCTGTTTTCGTGATACAGCGTAAAACTGGAAAAAAGCATTTTGCACTCCTTCTCTATAGAGAAATAAACGCTATAGTTTCACACTTTTCGCTCCGCATAGTTTTTGTAAAAATTACAAATAAACCTTTTGCTTCACGCATTACTATACTAATGCGTGTAAGTAATATGATATGTATGTATATATCTTATTTACAATACAGAAATTTAAAAATAACGTGAGGCCAGTCGTGGCGCAGTGGCACAAAGTGTGACTTTAAAACCGACTGGTTGTGG
>DWAN01003842.1:0-12901 GCA_018230445.1 Heliconius hewitsoni
ATATATATATATATATATATATATATATATATATATATATATATATAAAAACAATTTGTTTATTATGGAGAAAAAAAAGATATAAATCCAAATATCTGCGTTAACTTACAAGTAACGCACCAACAGATATTTATCTTTTTTATTTAAAAGACAAGGCAAACTGACATACTGGTCACTTGATGGTAAGTGATCATCGCCGCCCACGACTCCGAGTAACACCAGAGGAGGTGGAGACTATAGGTGCGTGCCAGCCTTTAATGTGGAGATAGATGAGTTTTTTGAAGGTACTCAGGTCATATCAACCTAGACACACTGTCGCAGGTACACCATTCCACAAGTATGTGGTGCGTGGAAGGAAGTTCCAACGAACACAGTAGTGGAGTGCGGTGTATTCAGATGGTGTGGATGTTACTCGAGTTTTTGAGGTACTGTGCGGTTAGAAAATTTGGCAGCAGGCAACAGGTCAAACAATTCCCCTGAACACTCCCCTTGATGAATGAGGAAGAATGTATAGCGAGATGTCTAGTTCTAAGCCTAGCTTCATTAGCTCATAAATAAAAATACATATACATCTAATAATTTCAATTTTAGACAGTTGAAAAAAGGTACAGTCCATGTGTCTGAAATCATTAGTTAAAATAGTAATAATATAATTATATACATAAAACAATTAGCTTTGACCCCAGTAATGATAAAAAGTAATTGAAGAAAATTCAATAAACCTTTTAAAATTTTGTTTAAATAGAAAATATTAGTTCTAAAGAATAAAAAGGTGTGCCAAGTCACTGAGTATAACTTTCAGGATTGAATCAAGTGGAGAAGAAAATCTTTTTAACACCATCAGAAACATTTTCACAGACAAGGCTATCATGACACAGAGGGAAAGCAGCCAACTGTAAATCAGTTGGTTGCGGGGTTTGACCATCTTTTGTGGAAGGAATTATTTTCATTTTCCTGTTCTAGTGCCACATTGAGTTCTGCCACTCAATACATAGGGTGGGTCTCCATCTCCTTGTGTGTGGGAACTGAAAAGAGAAAAAAACTAGAAAACAGTAATGATAATATAATTAGGTTCTTTTTTTTTGCCAGCCGTAATTAAGGAGAAAAACTTTCAAGAAACAAAATAATATTAGATGAAACTGCTTATTGTTCATTGATTCACCATGGGGTGTGGGAGGGTTTTGCTGCAGGGTGACTCCTTTAAGTTCTCTTTTTTAATGTACATTAATGCTCATTTCTTTTGTCTGAGATCCTATCTCTACCAACACCGAGTTTGAAATGATGCTACTAGTGACTTCAAAGTAAATTCTAGCAATAAATTGATGCTTCTTGAGGCAGAGCAGCTGTAGAGAGATATTGCTGTGATACGTCTCTCATATACTTAAATGTATAAAGTTTTTTTTTTTTTTATAAAGTTAAAAAATCAAGAAAACAAAAAAATAAGATCTTGATTACAAAATATTTGTACAAAAGCTCTTACCATGTGATCAGTCCGTTCTTTAGCTTCTTCATAGATGTCAAGGCATTTCTTTCTAGTGTCTTCATTCTCAAGAGTTTTCCATGCTCTGTTTATTATTTCAAATGCTTGTTGAGCTCGTTCTGAATCATCCTGAGGAAATTATATTAAATATGGATAATTAATAAATAAATTTTTATTTTACGACTCCTATAACTTATCTTGCAGAAACAGACCATTTACATATTTAATCTGTTTGGTATCAAAAATATAAATATTAAAAAATAAATAAAAATATAAATATAATAACTACATTAATTGAGTTATAATCAAATAAAAAATATTAATTCTCAAGTACACTTGGATTATCTTATTTTCTAGTGTAATGATTATCTTTTATAGAAAAAAGCACTGTTTACTAGTTATTTTTTTATAAGATGATAATATATCTAGCTAGTTAGAAAGTTGTGTGGTGATTGTATTTATTTTGGTGTTTGAGACTGCTCTAGTTACTCAGCCATCTCTGTCAACCATTCCTTACCTACAAATGAGCAGCACAGGTTGGCTCAGGTTTTCCAAACGTCACATCTGTGGATAAAAATCAAATGTTGACGGACACACCGTCTCAACGAAAAAATCTAGGGTGACCTGGTCACTAGAAACGTATTTTTAAATGAACCAATGTTAAAAGACAAAAAAATTACTTAGTATTAAGTATTATATCTATAATGGCATATGGGAAACCATCCTGATTACTGGCCAATTATAAGAAATTTTGGTTGGTAGTGTTTAATACTATAATGAAGAATAACTACTACAATTTATAATGTTATACGAATCATAAAGCCATTTGTGATATATATATGAAATAAGGTTTTGTTTTATGAACGAATGTTGCATTGTATGCATGTATTTACTTACGATGTTTTTGTCAGGGTGAACCAATATGGAGAGCCTTCTGTATTTCTTCTTAATCTCATCTAAGCAAGTCTCTGGATCTACTTGTAATACTTCGAATGGATTTAAATTGAAATATGTCGAACCTGGTCTAAGTAATCTTTCTATTTGTTGTTTAGGAGTTAATACTGAATCTCTTTTCTCGATTTCTTTAACCTAAAAATATATTTTTAGTCCACGTCTTAACGAAATTCGCAATTATATATTTAAAATGAAATAACTTTTATAACAAAATTAGGTTAACATACCTCTGAATAGAAATCTTCAAAAGATTCTTTTCCGTCTGCGATATTAGAAGACATATTGAATTGTACAAATTGAATTAAATCATTAATATTAGTTATTGTGATAATCACGATTTGCAAAGATATATTTACTCTTTGCAAATGAAAATATTTTTTCAATTTTAATTTACAATTTTACACTACAGAAAAAAAACGAACGAACTGAACGTAGAAATTATGTAGATAACAAATACAATGGACAGATTAAGTATAAAATAATTTGAAAATACTATATGAACAAAATAAACGTACTTATGCAGGTAGGTTGGTACCGGTAACGCGGGGTAAATAGATACAAAACCAATTTTTTTTATGCCACAATATCCAACAATTTTCATAAGTTAACTACTTTTAATTATTACTCATGACTGTTTATATTAGTTAATTAATTAAAAACAAGACAACAACACCCTTGTTGTAGAACAACTAAAAGTACAAAAAGATATATTTTTCACTTACTATGACAGTAAGTCATAAAAGTAAAAATAATGTCAGTAGTGGCGCAAGGGTACAATGAACGTGGCAAGTTGTCGGTACCATTCTTACTCGAAGAAATTAAATATTATTTTTTTTCTCGCTCTTTTTACGAGGCAATGCACTGCGTTTAGTTCCGCCACACAACATCTATCCTATTATATGGCGCGCACAGCGTGATGCTAAAAAAAAGAATAAATACTTGCATAGCCTAATGTTGCGCCTTATTTTATTACTATAGGTTACAATTAAAAGTATGTATGAAAATCTACTACCGCACTTTTAACAGTTATTAATAAAAGTTTTCCCATTTATTTAATTTTCTTTTTTCTGTATCTTATTTTTACGCTATCTGTTATATGTACGGTGTTCCTTGCTCTATCTGTAACTTATTATGAAATGAACTGTCAACTTTTTTTTTATTTTTTAACTCCTTTAAGATTTTCTGTAAATCAGTTACACTAACAAAATAACACGAACCAATTTTTTATCGGTAAATTAATTGCATTCTATCAATAATTGATTATTTTTGTATTTTTTAATGTGTAATTGAATTAATAAATAATTTATTAGTAATTTCAGGAGCACGTATTATATATTTAAGTACGTACAAGTGTTATACAATGTTTTCTAATAAAGTCGTCCTCGTGACTGGTGCAAGCTCAGGTATCGGTGCCGAGGCAGCTGTCGAATTTTCGAAACTTGGAGCTTATGTAGTATTAACTGGGAGAAATAAATCGAAATTGGATGGCGTAGTTAGCTTATGTGAAGAAGTTTCTCCAAAGAATTTAAGGCCCACACTAGTTATTGCTGATATGAACAATGAACAAGATATTGAGAACATAATAAAAGTAACTATAGATAGTTTCCAAAAGCTTGATGTATTGGTAAATAATGCAGGTATATTAGAAACCGGATCTATTGAAACAACTTCTTTAGAACAATATGACAGAGTAATGAGTACAAATGTAAGAGGTCCTTATTATTTAAGTATGTTGGCGACACCTCACCTTGTCAAGAGTAAAGGAAATATTGTCAATGTGTCTAGTGTTACTGGAATTAGATCATTCCCTAATGTCCTTGCTTATTGTATGTCAAAATCTGCCCTCGATCAATTCACAAGATGTGTAGCTTTAGAATTAGCACCAAAAGGTGTCCGGGTGAATGCAGTTAATCCTGGTGTTATAACTACAGGAATACATAAAAAAGGAGGCATGAGTGATGAAGACTATGAAGAATTTTTGAAAAAATGTGCACAAACTCATGCTATAGGCCGACCTGGTTATGCTAATGAAGTTTCCGCTGTTATAACATTTTTGGCCAGTGATGCTGCAAGTAATATTACAGGGGCAACCCTGCCAGTAGATGGAGGCCGCCATGCTATGTGCCCACGATAATTTGATTTTACACATAAAATTGTAATAAATGTAAATATTCATAGTGTGAAATTATACATGCTTATCATGTTTGTTTTTATATAAATGTTACTTAATATTATTTCTTCTAATCTTATGTTTTATATATTATAACATTTATTCAAGCCCCCTCAACAATTTATTTAATTTTTTTTTGATTTGCAGTATCAAAAAGATTTTGAATAAATATATTATTATGAACTTAGGAATAATGTATATTTTCAATCTAATGTATGTATGTCTTCAATAGATGCTGAGAAATTAAGTTGGGTTACTGTTACAATCAGGGGGATTATGGGTTGTCACCCATAATCACCCTGATTGTAAAAGTTAAAAAAATTGTGTGTTGCTATTTAAAAAAAATACAATCATGAGGAAAAAGATTAATAAAAAGCAAGTGTAGTTATCTATACCTTCTATATTTTATTACGTATTTCTTGTATTGTATCTGATAACATACCTTGATGAAGTATTTCGCTAATGTTATATACCTTTTACATATCCAATTTATTTTAATATTTTTTATCTACTAACCACTACTGGTATAGAAATGCCAATCGTGACTAATACGTAAATCAGGTTATTTTACAAAATAATAGTTGGTGCCGATATTTTATATTTTTTATTGATATTGCCAAGTACAAATAGCTAAAATATAAAAATTACAAATTATTATATTTATTATATAGTAATGTATTTTGATATGAGTATAGGTTTTTAAATTCGAGTTTTTATTTTTCATTAATATGTTCTTTAACACACTGAATAATCTTAATAGTCTCATCAGCAATAATTGCTGATGCTTTCAATAGGCCTTCTGTCACACATTTCATGATGCCATCTAAAATGTCGTCCATTTCACTTCTAGAATTAAATGCCTGAAATGTTTTTGTATTATTTTACTTAAATAGGATATATAGTTCGTCGTAAATATATAGCATAAATTGTAAATTTATTATTTAAATTTTATTTTAATTTTTGGCAAATGTTGATCACAGGATCTGAAGCATTTCACCAACTACTGAACTTAATAGTTTAAGGCATTCTTTGTTGTGTTGGTAAGTATAAAAATTATTATAAAAAAACATTTAAGCTTATAGTGTCTACTTAAAATTTTACCTTTTGGGATACATTAAATTTTTCGTTTTCCAATTCCATGACAATGTCATTTTTCACGTCCCTAAAACAGTCCTCGTGGTTTACTGTACAAGTTGCCAAATGTGTCATAATCTTATCTTGTATTTGATTATAAAATATTTCATCGTTTATGTCTGAAATTATATGTAAATCGTCCACTTGTTTAATGTTACTTTCATGAGTTGCCAGACAAATGGTAACGTTATTAAGTATATCTTTAACAATAGCTTCTATATTTTCTTTGTCCCCCTAGAAACATTTCCAATAATGCATTATTAATATTAATTTTAATTTCATATCAACTTAGTTTTACCTAAGCATTAAATAATAGTCTACATAACTTACCTGCAAACACTCCTTAATATCCTCGCCAACAACAAGAGCTTCTTTCATTATCTTTTGGAATTCATTTTTCATAGTTTCCAGTCTTCTCTCAAACTCTTTAGTAAGAATTTGAACTTTTTGTTTTATAGCTTGTGATAATGTTTTTAACTGGTTCTTAATTTTAATAATGAAATCTTTAAAGGATTCCCATACATTACGCAGGGTAAATTTGTAATTATTTGTATAATTATCTGCTAGTATTAATAAATTTCGATTGTTATGTTTATGTTGCGATAATTCTTGAGATTCCTGTAATAATATAAGTGACTTATAAAGAAAACAAAATCTCGATGCATAAACTACATTAATGTATCGAATAACACTCGCGCCATCCAGAAAAATCCAATTAACTATAATTTATCAAAATCGGTTCACTGGCTTAAGAAGACAAAGGAGCGTGCATACATACATAGGCGCTAATAACATAACCCTTCTTGTAGGCCTTGCCGCAGTTTAGTAAAGTCGCGCAGTGAGTGAGTTCGACATGGAAGGATAATTAAAAAGTATTTAACAAGCGATTGTTGTGGGTTTTATTCCTTATTGTGGAAAAGTTTATAATTAATTACTTTAAATATATAAAAGGTATCATGCCAGGTTGTAAAAATTACATAATAACAAAAAAAAAATCTACTAGCATTCATACCTGGATAGCCAAAGACGATGCAAACACAAATATTAAAAGGAATTTCATCCTGTAGCCTATGAAGCCTATGAATACAGAAATGTTACTTCTTTCTCAACTTAACTATATATAGCCAATGAGTCTTGAAGTATCCACTTCGTGAAAATAAATAACAAATACTTATTTATTATTTGAAAGGAATTTAGGTACCTACAGCACTTCAACATCATAATCTTAAGCCACCAAGTAAAGTACCAGTTTACTGAACTTTAATTTTCTTTACTTCGTGTCCGTTATCAATTGCTCAGTTATAAATAAATTTTACTTTTACTATTGTTTGTTTGAGGTTAGATTCCCCAATCCCAAATAATTCGAAATAAAAATATATACATAAATGTACAGTTTACTCATGTAGATAGATTTTTTATAGCTTCACGTTTTTTCCCGCATATCGGAGAAGGGAATGATAATCTAGTGTTGAGATACTCTTTTCGGCAAGTACCGCTTGTTTTTTTGCGTGTTAAATAATTGACTATACGAGGTGAAATGCAAACAATTGTAAGTAATGCAAACGATTCTCCGCGTGGAGGTCGAACCCGAAAACTACTGTTTCGTTTACGGTCAGACGCTGTCCAAAGCGTAATCAAGGACCTTATTACATAGTAAAAATTACTCTTAATGTTTTCTAAAACAATTAGGAAGTAGGTAAGTGTATAAATAAACAAGATATAAAAATAGATTGTATATTTTTATTTCGAAAACTTAACACAATTACATTTTAAGAAACATGCACACAATAAAATTCATTCAGAATTGTTTCCAGTCAAAGAAGAATAAACAGAAGATGCGGAACAGGTACCAATGTTGACAACGATTTTTGCCGAGTTAATGCCGGCCTCGACCAGGTGTGTACCCGCACAAACTTCCAACGCAGCTGGCAACGTCGATAAGGCTAGGTTTATTCGAGCAATCTGAAATAGTATAGAATTGTAGGAAATGTACGATAATCATTTAGTTTGGTGATATATATGTAATATAGTTAGAGGGCGTCGTGGTCCAGTGGTACTAGCTGTGGTTGTAAACACAACGGTTGTGGGTTCACATTCGGGGGTATTAAATTTTTAATGTTTTAATTTTTTCGCTTTCGTAAACAAAAGGTAAAAGGTCTTAAGGTACTAGGTACTAGGTTCCCTGCCTGCCCTGGTAGAGGGAACTTAGTCTGAACCTATAAAAAAAGATAGTACTGGAATATAATCAAAAGGTACTTGTACGTTCTACACCCTGAGAAGGTTATACAGAAGAACTATCTCGAAGGATATACCTACCCGATATACCCGATATTTAGTCACGCAACATAAAGATTTATTATATTAGTTCATAACTTATAGTTTTCAATTCCACTATGAGTGAGAGTGCAAATCATCTAGTATTAAACACGTTAAAAGTGTAGTTAGATTTATTATATTTTCTACATATATATGGCTAAGTCAATAAATTAATATTTTTTTTATAAATAAATACAAGAATATAGGCAAAAAATTACCAAAAGTCCACTTTGAGTTACGAATATCGCTCCTCTGAATTCGGTTCTTAATGCAATACCTCCTAAACAAGTTCCCGTGGATAAGAATCCCTGTCCATTATCAGTGCAGTTTTTTAATTCAGCTAATGCGTTATTGGTATAATCTGTAGCGTTTACTGCCATCGCCTTAAGATTTTCTACTAAATTGCCGACTTCATTAATGCGATTTTCGGTACATTGTTTAGATTTCTCAACCGTATCTCCGAAAAGCTGATCTGCTTCGTTATTATGAGCCTGAAATAATAATTGTAAATATATTAAAAATCGGCTTCACGCTATATCCCGCACATAGCAGGGTAGGCAGAGGGAACCAAATGATAAGATCCGTTCCCCATTTTCCGTCGAGTTCTGGAGGCATTGCGTGTAGAATGGCGGAACCTACGATTCTCTTTGCCGCGACACCAGAATTAGAAATATAAATTTAATTAAATATTTCATTCCCTCGAGTGGGGATCGAACCCACAACTGTCGCATTACATACACACGCATTACACAGGAGTCAAGTTAATTAATAATTTATTAATTAAATAGAATTAGATAAATAAATTAAGTGTATTCATTTCGAATAAATATTATAGCCATAAACTGTACGTTTGCGAAAAGTTAAGAGCTCAGCCAGCGGTGAATGTCACATAAGAGACATTGATTATCTTAAATTATTATTAGAATATTTCTATTTATCTATTTATTTCAAGTGCTCAGAAGTAGTAAACGGTTTTACTAGAGAAAAAAAACGTTACTCAATATTTATTATCACAATGAACGTATAAATAAAAATAATCAAAATTATTAAACTATTTCCTTTGCTCACCTCTACACAAGCGCGTACGCCGTTACCAGCTCCTGTGAATCTGTCAGTGACATTTTTGATCGTATCTTTAACATTTTGCCTGAAATTCGTAATGTCATTTATAATCTTTTCCCTAACCAGTTTCCCCTGTTCTTGGATTCCAGTTGTGAATTTGGTTACCGCTTCCAACGCCTGTTGGGCGGCATTGCGAAGATTCTTGATTAATTCTTCAACTAGCAGCCTGAAACGTAATTTACATATATTGTCCTATGTTGGCTGTTTGTGGATCGAATACAACATCGTCGCGTTACAGTCACACCCCTGAGCCTCTGGGCGACGACGGCCTCATTCTTACAATATATTGGATTTAATAAAAAAATATTTACAATTTTACGAAACAATGCATGTTTGAAAAATATAGATGTTATTTTTCACATCGCTGAAATATATAGAATATAAGTAGGGTTGAATTTAATAAAGCGCTTAAATTAAGCTTTTGGATATGTATTAAATTTGTTCCTGGTCTGGCGTGCCGTGTGTGTGTAATTGTATATATATATATATATATTAATTATTCATATTACCTTGAGTTTCCTAAGAAGTCTACGTCCCGACGTTGGCGCAGTAATAAAGCATTATCGGATGGGTTTCCCAAAGAGGAAGACACCTGTCGAATAAAGCAATGTTGTGATGATAGTTTTATGTGGATTGATGGATGCGGAAGATGTGGCTTCCGTATCCATCAATCCACATCCTATACTTGACGTGGGTTATTAAGGTTTTTTTTATAATTTTAATGTAATCTCTTGGATTTAGCGACATGGAAATATAAAATCTAGTGATCCAATATTAATCGCTAAATCTCGCCTATACTGGTGCTGGTTGGCAGAACTTAATGTTAAACTTTATTTTACCAGGCTGAAGAAATGTCTATCTATATAGTACCTAAATATGTTTATCTCTTCCACACTCTATTTGGCTTCGATGTTAGTGTATTTTTAAACATTTTATATTTAAAACGGAAAGGTCACTGTCTTTATAAAGTACACATAAAACAAGATAAAATATTTCGTGGCAAAACGGTTCCGAAATGAAATAATTAATACATATACGTAAATATTTATATATTTTCAAATATTTTAAAACAAATACAAAACACCTGTGTAACAATTCTGATAATTGTATAAAGGAAAGTAAACTATACCTACTTATTTCGTTTTAAGTTTTATGAAAAATTCAACTCTACCGCAGTATAATAACATATCAAATACTTATATATTATTAAAGTTTATATATTATTTTAAACATATTCTTTTGTAAAATGAAAGAAAATAATATTTTAATATTGTTTCTTACCAAACACAGTACTAAGAGTGTAAAAGCGGTCTTCATTTTCAACGCCCTTCTTTCTATACAATGGCCAACAATGTAATATGATTTATTATGGTAAATCTATGGGTTTTATATGACATTCTTACAAAATGCACTGTTTACTTTGTAATGCTAAACAAATAACTGTTATCTTATCAAATTCATGGGATATTAAGTGTGTAAAACTAAGTAAATACAATTTTTTTGTAAGGTATTGTTGATTTTCTGTTAATATTTGCTCCAGTAGCCGAAAAACTAAAATTTCTATAAGTAACTAAGAAAATAGTTGCTATTTACATCAATTTTGAATTTTTTGCTATTTTTAATAACATAAAAGAAAGAGCGATCTACTCAGGATAATGATCTTATCTATTTGGGAACTTTTAATTGTCTTTAAGTCTTTATAATCGTATTATATCCGTGGTATTTATTTATATATATTAAAGTTTTAGTTTACTTCTCTGAACTTTAGGTTCCCTGTGCCTTTCCTG
Source organism: Heliconius hewitsoni (assembly GCA_018230445.1). Taxonomy (NCBI): domain Eukaryota; kingdom Metazoa; phylum Arthropoda; class Insecta; order Lepidoptera; family Nymphalidae; genus Heliconius; species Heliconius hewitsoni. The sequence goes on from DWAN01003842.1 coordinate 10,964, forward strand.
TGATATGCAGGATACAGCGTGGAGCTAAAAAAAGTCTAAAGATGCCAAACCATAGGCGTAATCTCATTTTTATATATAATAAGCAAGCGATAATATATTCTATAATACAATATTCTTTATCTAATGAACATTATTTGCTATAATAATAAACTTGACGCATTAATAAATAAAGATGATTTCGTCTTTGTTTACAAAAACGTGGCGAAATTGGGTCTTGTGGTTCACTATACTCCACATTTAATAACAACCCAAGGTTCTTTGATGAACTAAATATGAAAGCGATAACTGTTATATATTTTTAAATTTCAAATCTTTTTTTTTTATATAAACATCCCCTCATGTGTTTTTGAATGTGTGACCTTTGAATACAGTAAGCAATACACGTCATACTTAAAGCATACTGTCAGTCATTTTACACTTGTAGCCTTTGGGTTGACTACACGCGCCGGGCATACAGCGACCTACGGGTCCAGTACAACAACGCGTTCAGGGTTCTGATGGGGTTGCCGCGACAGTGCAGTGCCTCGAGCATGTTTGCGGAGGCGCATACGGATGACTTTTATGCTATTATGTGAAAACGGTGCGCCTCCGCATTAGCTCGTCTCCGCGGTTCCTCCTGTGGAATGTTAAAAGTGTTTGTTGACCGGTTGGACTCGCCTTTAATGGTCGGTGGGTAAAAATACACATGACCTGATTGTTATTGTTTAGGTTTTACGTACTAACAATAGTTCTTAAGCTTATGTTACTAACAACTTATATGGATGTAAATCTGTAATAAAAATTATTATTATTATATTATTATTAAACCATAACTACGTACGCGTACGTACCTATATATTAGGTATTCCATCAAAGTGGGATGGGCGAAAAAACCTCAGTTAAGATATTTAGTTCTATTTTTTGCCCCACACATGAAGCGTCGCAACTAGACGCATAATTCGTCTCAATACAGTAAAAAAATAAAGATAATTTTAATATGAGCACTCCCGGCGTTGAGTTCCGCCATTTAACACGCAATGCCTCTAGAACTCGGAAAAGCGGAAAGTGGGAAACGGAGTGTCTTAACACCAGGTCTGCCCAGACTGCTGTGTGATACAGCGTGAAGCTGATCTTTTTTTATGATCACTCCCTCGTGCTGCTCCTTAAAATATAAGTAATATAGTCAAATTATTTTAACTTTTACTGTGATGGTGCCATCATTATTTATATACATCATATAATTATTATAAGTACTAGAAATTAGTGTACATCGATATAGTTTATAAAAAATTGGTCAAATGCGAGTCCGAATCGCATCCCTAGGGTTCCGTACTAAATTCAAGATTATACGCCAACGGGAAATACATAAAAGTAACTTGTAGGTTTTGTTTACTCGGAGAATTTTATACAAAATACAGTAATAATAAATAGCAATGCAGCTTGATATATCTACGTGATCTCGAGATAAGTAGTCGACAGACGGACAGTCGGTCTATAAAGTTTTCCTAAAACTCCTATTTAGGGTAGGTACCGTTTTTTCAATTTAAGGTACGGAACCCTAAAAAAAAGGGCAACTACTTAAAATGTCAGGAAAGTAAAAATTTAAATGTTTAAATGTTTAAGACCGGAACAAATTTTAGTAATACCAATAGACGCGTTCTTATGAAAAACAATGTAAGGAATCGTGTTCTATCTCTGGTATGGATACTTTGGAAGGTAGTTTAGCCAAGATTCGTCTATTACATAAATGGGTACAAAATATACTTAAGTACTTATACTTTCAAAGAGTCCGTGTATAATTTTACCTACTTAGAAAATTGCTGGCTGAGGCCAGTCGTGGCGCAGCGGCACAAAGTATGGTTGAAAAAACCGACTGGTTGTGGGTTCGATCAACACTCGAGGACATGAAATATTTACTTAAATTTATATTTCCATTTTCTTCGCTCTGGTGTCGAGGCA